>KZ651521.1:219937-232328 GCA_001010745.2 Gerris buenoi
GATTCTTCGCCGTGACGCTCTGATTTATATGGCTCACTATTGATCACATCATACTCACTTCGGCGGTACAATGTACAAATGTATGATGTGTGAAGTAGCTGGAACTCTCCACCACGGTGCGTAAAAAGGGCCTAAGTGATGGCCTAATTGCAAGGTTCGAACAAGTGGTTCGTCCTACCCGTTCTAGTAGGAATTACTAGAGTACTACTACTACTACTGGTCTCAGATTTTATACATCTTATGGGAGCCAGTGTTCCAACCCTGTAAAAGTTTAATTTTCTTCTAACATATGACAATAGATAAATAACGCCACCAGAGATTAACTAAAAGTGAAGTGTTATGATATATTGAACCAACTAAGAACTTATGAGACAAACTGACTTATAAACAATAACTGTTGGATATTTAAAATTATCTAATATTAGCCTAGGAAAGAGTTAATTCTTACAGCGTGGGAATACTGAAATAAAAATAAAAATAGGTGTGGGTAGCCATTGAGAGCACAAGATTTTTACATCTAGAAGGTTGGACCAACTAGGAAAACCAAGATGTCTCTGGTGGAGAGGAAGCCTCGTATAGATAGGCCTATACTAATATTACAATGTGTTTACTCCGTCAGCATAAGAAAATTTTAAGAGCCAATTTGAGCTCAAGATTTTGGCATTGTGTGTTGGCAAGGTCCTACATCATAAACTCAAGCTCTGACTTGATTTTCCCATACTGCCAGTGTAAAAACTAATTGTAATATTAGTGTAGTGGCTTTATTTTTTCTGTCACCAGGTTGCCCAACCTGAGCCAACTCTTTTCATGATCCTACTGTAGAATCCCATCTCACCTAATTACTACTAGTCCAGGAGATAGCATATTTATAGAACTTGATATTCAAACTATGTCACAGAGATGAACTTTGCCGACCACATATTCTTAAAAGGCACTAAAAGATTAACTTAAACACTAAATTCTAGCTTGATCTCCTGGACTATACATGTAATAAGTAGCCATCTTTTTAACCTTGGCTGTTGAAATTCTAAAGAGAGATCTACATTGAATATCAAGTTCTGTAAATACATCCTTGCCTGATCAATTTGTTTGTTAGTTTGGTAACACTCTTTCTCTGTATTCTGCAATATTTTTATATTGTTATTTGCTCTGATATCTTTATTTGTATTTAACAATATTTATATTTATAGTTATATAAATGTCTTTTATATTAATATTTAAATTCTTGGCTATTGGATTGTCGAGTCATTTTGGCTTTAAGCTTTAAATTATTCTGTTGTCAAACCTGCAACATAGCATTTTAACCCGATTACCTTTAAAAATCAGTTGTATTGATAGTATGCCCCATTGTCTTTTAAGCTTTTTAAACAAAGGAATATTATAACAAATACACAAAAGCGATCTTGTACCTTTGTCACAATAGTGATAAGAATAGAATAAAATAATGTGTTGCAAGCATGGCAACCATATTCTAAAGCTGTTCTGTTATTTTTAAAATAGACGTACTATTTCAATCCAATGATAGAGTATTTAAGCGTGTCAAATCCTTTTTCAAAATTATTAATACACAATAGATTCATGATTTTATTCTTTTATATTTTTAACACAAGTACTGATTTAATGATTACCTATTTTTTAGGGAGATAAAAATGCTATGAAGAATTATTTACAAGTTTTGAATAATCAGCTGGATGATGTAGTACTGAGAGTAAGGGGCGAGCTTTCTAAAAATGACAGGAAGAAGTTCAACGCTGTCCTTATTGTAGACGTTCATGCCAGGGATATCGTTGACAGATTTGTTACTGATGGGTAGTTTTTTTATTTATTTTATATTCTTGGCTTTTAGATTAGGAAGGCACCAGAGATAATTAAATAACAGCCAGGATTATTATTATTATTTAAATAAAGGTAAACATTACAACATTTTATGAAGGTAATTTTTTATTTTTATTTTTTTTTTTTTTAGAATTATCGATGCTGAAGAATTTGAGTGGGAAAGTCAACTAAGATTTTATTGGTTAAAGGCGTATGATAACGTCATGGTAAAGCAATGCTCAGGTATCTTAATTTTACTGATTTTACACATTTCTTCAATATAATTTATGTGGTAACAATTTAATTTTTCGGTCAACATTTTTTTAAAAAATATTCAATAATAATTAAATGCACCCTACAAAAACACAAAGACTAATAAATAGAAAATACTGGGCTAATTAATTATGAACTCCTATATGAGAAAGTTTGTCTAATTTGTCTCAGACTGATTTTTCTCCCAAAATATTAGTTATATAGGTTTTATAATATATCCAATAAATATTATTCAGTTGACTATGCTTTAATTTCAGGTACATTTGATTATGGTTATGAATATATGGGTCTCAATGGACGTCTGGTCATTACTCCTTTAACTGATAGAATTTACCTTACTATCACCCAGGCTCTTTCTATGCAACTTGGGGGTGCACCTGCAGGTATTACAATTTTTTTAATTTTGTATATTTTTATTATAATGCAATTAATTTATATTACAATTATTTTGGCAATAATCTACTACCGTCATTTATTTGTTAACTAAGTGCACAGATCACTGTGGGTCGTTCAGGTCTTGAGGGGGGGTTGAACCAGAACATTGCAAGATGATCTGAATGCTCGTTACCCTTGATTGTCAACATTGTGTCTTTTCTATAGGTAAATGAGTTGTTTGAAGAAGGATAAAATGTTGTCCCTTAAGCCACCCGGCTTAAGGGACGGGGTAGAGTAAACAGGAGAGTAGAGTAGCGAGTAGAGTGCACTCTACTTCCCACTCTACCAATTTTGATTTTGGAGCGTTTACACATAAGCTAGTAGTAAGTATATTACGCTGAGTGAAAACTGTTTGTTTACAGTTCGAAAGTGTCACTGAACTCTACTTGCTACTAGCTATAAAAACATTTACACGGATAGAGTGGGAAAGCTAGTAGAGTGGGAGCTGTGGAGGGAGAAGTAGAGTAGAGTCCACTTTGCTGCTTGCGGTATAGTACTGTATTAAACCGGCTACTAGCTACTCTACTCACCACTCTACTCTACTGAGCATTTTTTCGGGTTCCTACAGGTAGAGTTACTCTACTTGCTACTCTACTCTCCTGTTTACTCTACCCATGTAAACCCGGCTTTAGCATCTACCGTAATTTGTGCAGCACTTTGTGGATACTTATTTTTGTATTTTATACATTTTCTGTCACTCGTTATTTCGATGTTATTTTTATTTCGTTAAAAATGTAAATACACGTTGTATTTTTGAAGCTAATACCTACATTGTTTTTACAGGACCAGCAGGTACGGGTAAAACTGAAACAACCAAAGATTTGGCTAAAGCACTGGGTTTGCTCTGCGTTGTGACCAACTGCGGTGAAGGAATGGATTTCTTGGCATTTGGAAAAGTATTAAGTGGTCTTTGTCAAGCAGGAGCGTGGGGATGTTTTGATGAATTCAATCGAATTGACATTTCTGTTCTTTCTGTAATATCCACACAGCTTCAGACCATTAGAAGTGCTCTCATTGCGAGGGCAAAAAGATTCATTGTAAGTAACCATCTTTTTACAGTTTATTTTAATGATGAAACAATTGATGAAAAACAAAATAATTTGTAGTTTTATGTTATGAAAAATGTAGTCAAATTTTTCTCTTCTAAAGATTGTTACATCATGAAGTTCTACAATGGGTGCAGATCTCAACATAATAAATAATCTATGGTGCAACAGCCTATAGGTAGTTAGGGCCTGCCATAACAGCATCTAAAACTAAATTTAGTGATGGATAACATAGTATCGGCTTCATCAGCCGATAAAGTTGTACAATATGGGTTCCATAACTGATAGACACATCTTCACTTAAGTAGCTACCTGTTCATGTTACAATACTTTGGTTGAACACTGAACATGGGTCTCAAAGTTAGAGTTGAATCAAACCCATACCTCCTGCATATGAAATGGAAACAAAAGCAGACTCTGGAAAGGAAGAGAGTGTATCATATCTCATTAATAATCAAACATCATTGATAGCTTTTTTATGTTTTTTTTTACATTTTGATCAACACATTATTAGGTTATTTCAGGATAGAGGATCTTATTAGGATCAGTGTGAAACATGTCTCACCCTTCTAAGATTCTCATGCTTGTTCATGTCTGTTTTTTACATTTAAGAATTATCCTCTGTCAGAATGGCTTACATTTTCTATTTCTCTTTTTCTTTTTTAATTAGTTTGAAGGAAAGGAAATAGCGATGGACTTAAAAGTTGGAATTTTTATCACAATGAATCCGGGTTATGCTGGAAGAACTGAACTTCCCGAATCTGTGAAAGCATTGTTCAGACCTGTTGTATGCATTGTTCCTGATCTTGAACAGATATGTCTTATTATGCTCTTTTCTGAAGGTTTTCTACAAGCTAAGGTAAGTTAAATTATTTATTTTTCATTGAGGACCCACAAAATATGGGCACGGAAACTCATGTAGTAACTAAAGACTGCCTACATTTTTCAAGTTTTGAGAATTACATCTTTCTGCTTTTATCATTCCTGATCCAACTGCTCTTTATATCTAGAGGCCAATTCTCTATCAAACCTCCCATACCAAGGTGTTTATATATCAAATAATTGCTATGAAAATCTCTAATCACCTTTACCCCAAGTTTTATATTCATCGAAGTTTGGATTATATAAAATAATTTACAGAATCAGCCTTCAATCCCATAAAATGTTTTATGAAGTGTATCAATCTCCTGTAATCACTAATTTCTGTTATTTTTATAAAATTATAATATTTTATAATTTAGGTACTGGCAAAGAAGATGACAGTATTGTACAAACTTAGTCGAGAACAGTTATCGAAGCAACATCATTACGACTTTGGTTTGAGAGCTCTTAAATCTGTGCTCGTTATGGCTGGAGAGTTGAAAAGAAGTGCTGAAAACATCCCTGAAGATGTTGTTTTGATGAGGGCACTTAGGTGAGTTATTCTGTTTGTTTTTCTTTAATCTTAATTGATTCTCCTAATTGTACGGGAATTTGGATAGATGGTATGACCAATGAATGGGTTAATATTGTGTTGTTCCAACTATAAATGTGAGACTTAACTCCTGTCACTTCAGTCCAAAATCTTTTTAAAAATAACCTTTACTCTTCCCAGTGACCTCAAAGTTCCTTTTGTCCGAGACATCCATCTACCAATATAAATATTTCTGTGACTATTTCCTATCATTAAAATCCTTAAAATCTTAACTAAGCNGTTGACCGATTTAGTTGAAATTTGGTATACATGTTCCTTTTACTAATACTCAGGCTAAGTTCGTTGGACAGTGTGATCCGTCCAAGAGTTCGCGTGTAATGCTCGTGTAAACGTGAGCTTGAAATTTAAAATTGGAATATCAGGACGGGAAAAAATTCTATCATCACCTACTCGATGAGACGAATATTTTTTTTAAATAACATTTCTTATTAAAACCAAAAATGACACCACTATGAATTAATAAAGATTGCTAAAAATATAAACGTTTAAAATAGAGAAAACACCTGAACAGGCAGTGGCCCTATGACCTATTAAACAATAATTAATTACATGTAATAATTCATGTGTGTAATATTGTGTGCTCTCTCGATGGACAATTTGGTGGATCACTTCATGTGTAATAAGCCATTGTCAAAACTTCTGCTATATTAGCCACCCCGCACTCGGTGCAGGACTCAAGGTAAGAATCAGTGGCTAGGTATCCTATTATCATGTAGGCAAAGTGATAAACTGAAAAGTCTTAACAGTTTTGATTCCAAAGCCTTCTTAGAAAATAATCAGGACTATATATTATACATTATTCATTCCATTATTAAGAATATGATACCCTATGAATCGCAGGAAAGAGGCTGTTTATTGCATAAAAGTCTTCCATTTCATTATTAGACATGATAAGTAGCCAATAAAAAGACAATTAATATTCTTAATCTATGCCTCAAGAGTTTTCATTTAAAAATATTGAATATGTGGTGCCTCAGAACTTTTCTTTACCTAATAACTCCAAAATGGTGGCACATATTAAGTAAAATATAGGACAATTTTTTTATCCTATATAGAGGTATAATTGGTGCCCATTTCACCTCAATCGACAAAATAGTTGCGAAATTATTTAGTGTTAAAGTTTCTAAGTTCAAAAAGGCGGCAGATATCAAAAGAAAATTCAGTGGAAATTATTTATCTTATAAAGAACTTTGTTATAAAGAACTAACTATCTTATAAGATCCTAAACTTAACTTTACACTCTATCAATGTTATTGTAGCAATTTCCTATTACGTTAAAAATTTAAAAGATAAAATAAAACATTAGTATTTGTCCGCATTCATAACACAATTAGCAACTTCTACATTCAATATCATTTCAAACAATCTATTCATTTTTTAAATTTACTCGTAATATCCCTTACAATACAGGGTAAGACATGGTGTTGCAATAAGTCTATACTTGTTGAAGTTGTTGCAATGTATATGATGGAGAATGGAGAGTACATGTTTTTGGGGAGAATTTTTATAATTAGGATTAACCTTTTTTTTTCCTATTTCTTTTAACCTTAAGTATATTTAATCTACTTTTAATATGCAGTTGTGTGATTATTTTAATGTGACCACAATTATTGATGTATGTTTAAGGGATATGAATTTACCCAAGTTTGTGTTTGACGATGTTCCTCTATTCCTTGGCCTTATCAACGACTTGTTCCCGGGATTGGAATGCCCCCGAGTTACCTATCCTGATTTTAATTCTGCTGTAGAGAAAGTTCTTGAAGAAGGAAAATACATAATTCTTAAAATTCAGGTATTCGTTTTTTTGTNTATTTTATGACTTTTATTATCCTGTTTTATGACCTTTATTTTAGAAAAACGGTTGTTTTATGACGTTTTAGAAAAAAGTATGACGTTTATTTTCACTGTGAAAATTAAGCCTTTATTTCATACAATCTATAAGGGTTTAAAATTACTCTTAGTGTTCCTTTAAAAACAGGGTAAGACATTGTGCTGTAATAAGTCTATACTTGTTGAAGTTGTTGCAATATAATATAACTAGCCGTTATGCCCGTGGCAACGGGCAGAATAAATATGGTTAAAAAAAAGAGATGGTTATAATTAAAATATTTAAATAGATATGTACTGTTTAAATAGTAAGTTTTATGCATAGAGATTCATTACACAGGAATGGCGTAGTGGTAGCGTTTTCGGCTGAAGTGCAGGAAGTCACTGGTTTGATCCCAGCTTATAGCTCATCAATTTTTAACGTTATAAATCATTTAGAGGTGAGACGTCGCCGTCGTCGGGACATTACTTGATTATATAAATGATGATGGAGAGTACATATTTTGGGGGGAATTTTTTTTAATTTAGATTAACCTTCTTTTTTCCTATTTCTTTTAACCTTAAGTATATTTAATCTACTTTTAATATGCAGTTGTGTGATTATTTTAATGTGACCACAATTATTGATGTATGTTTAAGGGATATGAATTTACCCAAGTTTGTGTTTGACGATGTTCCTCTATTCCTTGGCCTTATCAACGACTTGTTCCCGGGATTGGAATGCCCCCGAGTTACCTATCCTGATTTTAATTCTGCTGTAGAGAAAGTTCTTGAAGAAGGAAAATACATAATTCTTAAAATTCAGGTATTCGTTTTTTTGTTATTTAATTTTAACATGCGTGTATGTACCGTGCTTATTAGTGGATAGTTATATTGAAATAAAATTGTCACTTGTAAGTCTAATAAAATTTAGTCAGAGGATTGGGATGGTTAACTTGAATTCAGGGAATATTTGATAAATACAAAGAATCCTTCTTTTCATGAGCACTGTGAGTAATTAACAACCCTCCCATGTTTTTCTAGGAACAATGGAAACAACACTTTATAAAAAGTGGTCCTGTAATGACCCAATGAGCAGTCGAACAGGACTAAAAACCCAAAGAAAAAAAAAAAAAAAAAAAAAAAAAAACACTTTATAAAAATATTAATAAAAATATTTTTTGAATTCAGTTATCACCCTCTAGCACTAAAAATCTATTCACTCTTTGTCTCATAATTTTTTAATTTTTTTTATTATTATCATTATTATTTTTAAGTGCTGTGTCTCTTGTTTTGCCTGAATCAATCTGAAAGTAATGAAATTAAGTGAGAAAATTAAGACTGTAGATAAAATTAGGACAGATAAGTAGATTTTAAGGAGTCAGCTATGTCAGTGGTGTGGGAGTAGGGTAGGGTGTCTACCATTTGGTACATTTGTAAAAAAAAAAAAAAAGTATGAGTAAATCTGGTTCTGACGAATAAATCTAGTTCTGACGAAGGTAGTTTCTCAAATTTTCATAAGTTTGTGGATAAAGAAAGCTTTAGAAATTTATTGGCATATTGCATATTTCCCATACATGTAAATAATGTAATATTCGCAATTTTAACAATTGAGGCACTATTTGGGACTGAACTATCGAAAAAGTTAAGGAGTGATTGTAAATTTTCAAAGAAATCAAATAAATATAGGATATATTCTTGTATTAATATAATATGTTATATTGTGTAGGTGGATAAAGTGGTTCAGATGTACGAGACAATGATGACCCGACATTCAACAATGCTTGTTGGGCCAACTGGAGGTGGTAAGACTGTGGTGATTAGAACTCTTTGCCAATCTCAAACCAGACTTGGACTTCCGACTAAACTGGCTATACTCAACCCTAAGGTAAGGTCTTTGGTGTAGCTGGGAGAGGGTATCTTTTCTTAGAAAACTTCTTAAGCACTTATAAGTGGTAGAGATAAGAGTGTAGGATAACATTAAATAACTCCTGTTTTAGGCTTGTTCTGTGATTGAATTATATGGAGTTTTGGATCCTGCTACTAGAGATTGGACTGATGGTCTTCTATCTAATATTTTCCGAGAATTAAACAAACCAACAACCATTCAAGAAAGGAGATACATCTTGTTTGACGGTGATGTTGACGCTCTTTGGATTGAAAATATGAATTCTGTTATGGACGACAACAAACTTTTAACCTTGGCCAACGGAGAAAGGATACGTCTTCAACCACATTGTGCTTTGCTCTTTGAGGTAATTTACTTTGCTTTATTTTATTGGTAATAAAGCAGTAATTCTTTTAGGTAATTATTTCCTGATCCTTGTGGCAGAGTCCTTAATTATCTAAATTTGCAGGTTGGAGGACTCCAGTACGCTTCTCCTGCCACTGTTTCCAGAGCTGGAATGGTGTACGTTGATCCAAAAAATCTTGGTTATCGTCCTTACTGGGATAGATGGATAATGAAGAGAATAGAAGAAGAAGAACAAGAACAATTGAATGAAATGTTTAAGAATTATGTACCGCTATGCTTAGCTCTCATATTTGAGGGTACTATAGGAATGCAAACATATGCTCCACTAAAGACCATTGTGCCTCAAACTGCTCTCAATATGGTAAGTATCCAAATGCACTATTATTTGAAACTTTAAAAGAACTTATGAAAATTTTACAACATTTCGAAGGCTTAGATTAGTGTCAGACAACATTATCTACATTTTGTGATTTTGAGTTATATACACATTTAGAATGCTTTTGTCTCAATGCATAAGCTTACTTGGGCATATTATCTCTGTCTATGATATATATATAATATCTCTATGATAGATAGAGATAATATGTGCCAGTCAGCTTATGTATTGAAACACAAGCATTCTAAAGGTGTATACAACTCAATATTGCAAAAAAATGTGGATAACGTTGTTTGACTCTAAGCCCTCAATTTGTGAAAGGGAATTAACCTGTGTACCGTTTCATGTTTAAGACAGTACCATTTCATGGATAAAATCAATATTGTCAGGAAACAACAGTAAAGGGCCTCTTTCTGTGTTTAAGATCTTCAACTGCCATACAGCCTGGGCTTTGGCTTGCTGTATCACATTTCTCCATAGCTCTCTCCTTAACCATTCATATCCAATCTCACATGGTTGTTCTGAACTCCAAACATCCATCTAATCCTGGGGTAACCACTTCTGCTCCTCATGATTAGCCTCTCGTAGCATACGATTCTGGATTCTATCACCTGCCATTCTTTCCATATACCCAATCCAATTAAATTCTCTGAACCTGTGTAACTAATTTTATGAATGATTGGGTTGTGAATTTTTAAAAAAAATTGATTTTGACTCATAGCTAAATATTGTTTGTTCCAGGTTACTCAAATGTGTTTCATGTTAGATTCAATACTTCCTGAAATTGATGAGGAAGGCATTCAGAAAGAAACCTTCAGATCTGATCAGTTAACAGCTGTGTTTATACAAGCTCTGTACAACTCCCTCGGAGCTGCTCTTGTTGACGATGCAAGGGAAATATTTGATAAATTTGTCAAGAAACTTACTGGATTTATTGCTGTTGATGATACGCCTGAGAAAAGAGCACTTTTAAGTAAATACTAATTTTAATTATATTTGTTTTAATGAGGTTTTTTTAAAAAAAATTACAAGTATTCAACAATGCCGGAGGAGTTAAAGATTATTAGTTTACAATAAAACATACTATTCTTAAAACAAAATATACTGGGGGGTAGCCAAGGAGTGCGCCCCTGAATCCTAGATCTAAATATTGACATATCTGGTGAGTTGTAATTCCAGAGAGATGGGGCATTTTTCATGCAGATGATTGCATCAATTATATGAGTAAAGGTCTACTGTTGCCCATTCCTTGGAGGTGGCCAAATTATTAAATTTAGGAGTTCTCCACCATTATTTTGAGCGGTTGTGGTTCAGTTTGGCTGTGGTTCTAGTTCAAGTTTTATGGTGGTGTTCTTTACCCAATCTCCCCCTGCTCTTTGTTACTCTTAAGGTAAGAACATAATGACGTAGGTGACGTATCCTTGACTCTCAAATATTTTTTGACTAAGAGTTATTACTATCCTACTTATGTTCTTCACTAATTGTTGGTTGAATAATTATTTTTTTAGTCAGGATTATGAAAATCACCTTGTTGGCTGATAAAGGAAGCACTTGACCCCTTTCCGCCAGTCTAAATCCATGATGATATCCAATTTAAATATTAAATAGTTGACTAAAAATCAAGTTGATGTTAGTTTGTCATAAGTTGGTTAAAATATCTCCAAATTATGTTGGTAAACACAATCCATGTCCTATGTTTTTTGGTGGACAGTTTGTTTCCTGTAATTGTTTTTTTACAAAAAACAATTAAAATCTTATATTAGCCTGATGTTTGGTTGTGTTCTACATTTGGATGGTTGACAACCTGTTCTTTAGGGAAACAAAAAAATTAACGCATAGACAAATTCTAGCTTGATGTTAATTAGTAACTTATATGTAGTCATTTCCTGGACTAGTGTTTAAAAAGTAAGTGGGGGGCCCTTTTCTATAAAAGTGCCTACTAAGTTATTTAAATGTTTATTAGATTAGGAAGGCTATGGCTTAGGACTACTGCAGGTAGGCAAAGTTGGAAGAAGACAGTTAAAAGTCAATTAGGGTAGCACTATGGAACTTATAAAGCTATAATAATAATAATGATCATCTAAGTTATTGAAAATTCGTTATTCTTAATTAATACATTTGATTGTTCTGTTTTATTTTTTTAGAATATGTCCCCCTGAGGATGCCAACATTCTACGATTACAATTTGGACTTGGAATCTGGAAGTTGGATAGCTTGGAAAGATTTAGTCTTACCTTATGAACATGATTTTACGAAGGTCTTCAGTGAAATTCTGGTACCTACTGAAGACTCAACCAAAATAACATGGATCCTTAAAAAAATGAACAAGGTTATTCATTTGAGTTATTAGTCATATTATTGAGAGCATGGCAATTTTTTAAAATTGAAAACGTATGCTAGATTCTCATTCTTTATTTCTGTGGGTGGTCATCAAATTTATTTAAAAATCCTGTACAAGCTATCAGAGGCCAGTACCAACTAAATGGCTCTTTACTACTTCTGTAAGGATTAGTGACAAAGGGTAATCATTCAGCATGTTGAATCCCATGAGCTTTATTATTTGGTTAATTTTATTACAAGTACCTATCCCTATCCATTTACTTGGGTTAACACCTAAAAGAAGGTGTGTCCTCTTAAGTCAAAAGCGTCTTAAGGTATTAACAGGGGATCCTAAACTGACATATTCTGTTATTTATTTGTACAATCTCATGCAGTAATTACAATTCATACAATTAGATTAAAATTATTAATGACCTATTACAGAAGAGATGAACAATTTATTAAAATATAAAAACAACAACAAAAAATCCCGTCAAGTACTTGCTAGCAAGTTACTAAAAGGGTTTCTTCGGTCATAAGAATTAATTATTATTATTATTATTTCTTTTTCTAAAGTTAAAATTTGGCTTGAG
>KZ651521.1:242639-260567 GCA_001010745.2 Gerris buenoi
TTTTTTTTAACAAAAACTGATTTTATGTATATTATTGTATATATTTTGGTTACCATACTTATTTTTATTCTCTTTTATAGACAGAAAGACTTTTTATCATCATAGTTATGTTATTTTATTTCGCTAGTTGATCAAAGTAATTGATAAAAGTAGATAGATCTGATATAAGATAATTTTTTTGTTTATCTCAAAAACCGGTACCGCTGTGAGATTACACCGGTGATTACACCGGCTTGATAACTAACGACTGGCTTCAAAGGCGGTACTTCTACGAATTTATCTATTTTATAAGATAACACCCAGTTTTCTTATAAAATAGACACCTTATTATTCATCTGACCTCGCATGTAAAAATATTATGCTATAAATATTGGAAATTACATGTAAAATGTGCAAAAAATATCATTCTAGGTGCGTATTATAAACTATTTTTTTTTCTAAAATTTGACGGAAAAGTCGGGTGCGTATTATACGCGAATATTTAATTTTCCCCAAATTATAGCTCAAAATTTTTCCTGCGTATTATACACGGGTGCGTATTATACGCGAGATTTTACGGTATTTTTGATGAGAAGTGAAAATTGGTTTTTTTTTTGGCTCTACTGAAAATTGACAAAATGCAGTTGTGCCAGACTGGGGACGATTTACTAATTTAATTTTTTTTTTCTGATCAACATAACATTAGCTTATTAGAGGATGAGGTATCAGCCACTTTATTCATATTCAAAGTGACCATATGTGTGCTACATGTCACATATGTGTCTTTGTGAGGAAACCCGTCTCTCATATATATATATATTTTTTTTCTCTCTCTCTTATTGTTAAGGTTTCCTTGAAATCATCAACAATATGCTAACTATTGGTATGATTCCTGCGCTTTTTACTGATGAAGAAAAGGATGGAATTACTTCACAAGTACGGAATCCTGCCAAAGAAGAGGGTTATGGTCTTTCTAAGTAAGTGTATTGTAAAATATTTTTGAATTGGTTAAAAGCTTTTAAGTAAGTTTAGTAAATAAACATATTTAATAATTTATAAATTTATCATTACACTCAATGTAATATATTTTGCACCTTTCTAGGGATTGAACCGGATATGTTAGTTACAAAACTTTAAATTCTCATTGCAAACTTTGAGCTCTTGAGCTTATTGCAAACTTCACTGTATACTTCTTCAACAGGCTGGTCACGTTGATCATCAGTGAACTGATATAATTAGGTTCTAATAAACATTTTCTGGTGATTCTAATTACTCTAACAAACAACTCTGTTTAACAACCCTTCAATGCTATACATCACTCAACACAAAACCCTAAAGACCCTATACCTTTTATTAATAATGAATGTTTTAAATTAAGAGTGTAGGGGTAGCCAAGGAAATAACCGGATGCAATTAAAATATTCAGCTTAATTTACACACAAAAAAAAAGAAAAAAACATTATAATTTACAAAATAATTGCAAAATTATAATAAACAATATCCCTAAACAAAAGGTGGCCATAATTGCTAATGGTGTTAAATACAAACACACATATTATTCCCAAATTCAAATATACTTTACAAGTTCAAAGATGGTCTCCAACTATAAAAGTATAAAACACATTAAAATTTTGCTAGAGTAGTGTTTTTTTTTTACAAATAAATTGATAGTTTGAGTTTTATTCACTTAGTAAAATTTAAATTAGAATATTTTTTCATTGTACTAATTAAATATTTATTTGGGGCATAAAAAAAAGAAAGAAAAGTGTTCTATTTATTATTAGAATAATATTATGTGTTTATTTATTAATGTTAATAATAAATTCTTTTGTTTTATGAAGGGATGCATGCTGGAATTACTTCAGTAAGAAATGTAAAGATAATTTACATGTTCTTCTGTCGATGGCACCTGGGGATCAGCTAAGAACGAGATGTAGAAGTTTCCCTGGATTAGTGAACAATACAACAATTAACTGGGTCTTTCCTTGGCCTAAGCAGGCTCTTCTCGCTGTAGCTACTAGGTTCCTTAACGATGTGAGTATTCAGCATTGGTATGACTTAAACTAATAAAGCGCTTGTGCTTCAATACTTGTAGAATCCGAAGAGCATTAAAACAGTATTAGGTGAACTTATCATTAGCAGAATTATGTAGAACTTTGAGTCTAAATTACCTCCAGCAAGTATAATTTTCTGACTTTTTGTGAAATAGAGTCCAATTTTGTGTATTTTAATGATTTTAGCTTTTACACTCCATTATTGTCAAATTTATTTAATTTTCCCTCCGTTTTTTGAATCTGTCAAATTATTTTGATTTTTTACATGAATTAAAGTATAAATTTATCAAAATTTGAGTGCAGACGGTTGAAATTAATTATTTGGGGGCTAGTTTTGACAAACAATCCAAATTTTATAAAATTCAGATGAGTAGTTTTTAAGATATATTAGTTCGCAAAAATTGAGCGACAGACAGACCTACAGACTCCAAAAATGTGTTCCCAGATGTGTAAAACGTATTAGTTTAGGTTTTCTTTAAGATCTCCACTTTTATAAACGTAACGTTGAAGCCTTCAAGTAAATTTTAAGAAATTTAAAATCTTGTTAAAATAAAATTTTCTCAAATTTACAAGACTTTCTATATTTATACTATAAAACCGGGGACTGAGCACCCATGGTGTTGGAGTGGAAGAGAAAAAAACCTTAACAACTCCCCTCGACTCTCACTGACCACATGAGGCTTATTTTGGCCTTTAAATTATAAGAGATATGTAGGAAATTAAATAATGTGATAAAAACCTTTTATTCATAACAATCATTGTTATTGATTTTTTAATAAATAGCAAAACAATTAATTGATTGGATTGTTGTGCAGGTTGAAAATGTTCCCGATCATTATAAAGAGGGTATAGTAAAACACATTGTTCACACTCATCTCTCCGTTGCTTCGTATACTGAAGATTTTTTGATGAAACTAAGAAGAAAAAATCATTTAACTCCTAAACATTATTTGGATTTTATTAGTATCTACTCGAGATTACTCGACGAAAAGAATTTATACATATTAGCACAGGTAACAATGATTGAAAAAAAAAAAAAAATTCAACATGTTTTACCTTTTATGAACAAAATCCAGATTATTCTTGATATTTTGGCTTCAGTAGCAGTGAAAATACTTCAAGGCTCTGGTCCAGATTTTTTTTTTTTTTTTTCACCCGTTGACTGCTATGGACTGTAGATCACTCAAGAAAAAGCAGGGATGGCTAGTGGACTGCTCCAGGAGTCATTGTCTCTTTTCATAATTGTATTATTTTGTTTTAGCTTTAATAAGCTCCTATAGATGTCAGATCTTAAGCCTAGTATTGACCCAGAAACAATTGGTAAAGCAGTTGCCAACATGTCTTGTCAACTGGCAATAAGTTGACAGCAACACTTCTGCATTGATAACATTTTTAGTGGCATGATGTCAAGGAATTTGCCAGATTCTTCTATCTGTGTTTACTAACATCAATGGCAGTTTGTTGATCCATTTTCACTTCTACACTAGTTTTTTTTGTTTTTTTTTTTTTACACAAAAATTTTGACCTTAAGCATCTGGATACAGATTGACAACGGTCGTGTTACACGACCGTATACCACATATATACACGACTCGTACACACATATGGTACACGACTCGTGTACCATATTCTGTTGCCCAGTTAATTGTTACCTTAAAGGTATGAATAAACAAGGTATGAACCTTGGCATTATGTTACAGAAACTGTAAAGGGTTTGTAAATTCTTTTTCAGCCCCAAATTTTACTTATGATATACTTAAATAAGGGTAAAAATTGTTGAATTTAAGCAGCTATACTTGTAAATGAGTATTTTTTTGTTTTTCTTTTTAAATAACTTGTTTCTAGTGTGCCAGGTTAGAAGGTGGTGTGAATAAAATTGAAGAAGCCAGTGTTCAATTGGACGAGTTAAATCAGAAACTAGCTGTTCAAACTGTCATTGTTGCAGCCAAAACAGAAGCCTGTGAACGACTCTTAGAGCAGATCACCGCAGGTATTTTTAATCTAAAGTTTCTCCTTTAAAGGTGCATCATTTCCCATGCAAATTTATAGGTTTGACCTATGTATAAATTTTTGTTCACCAATGAACAGTTCCTTCTACAAAAAAGTTTGGGTTTAAGGGTGTTACCTGTACCTCTTCCTCTTCACCTTGTGGTGATGTGATTAATGCCACAACCTAGGCAGTGCAACCTTGGCTCGCCATAGCCTTAAGGTAGCTTTATCGCTCTAAAATTGAGGTTTTTAATACTGTTTTATATTAATCAATTAATAATGCCAAACTTCCTGTATTTTGGCTACATGCAATTTTTTATTTTTTTATTTTTTATTTATTTATTTTTTTTTTTTTTCATTTATTGAGATCTTATTGAATTGGATTTTTTTTCTTTCAGCTACCGATATTGCAACTGTGAAGAAAGATTTTGCCCTGACCAAAAGTAAAGAAGTGGAAGTGCAGAAAGCTGAGATCTCTGTACAAAAAGCCGATGCTGAACTTATATTGCAGGATGCAATGCCAGCTCTTGAAATGGCCAGACTTGCTCTCAGTGATCTGGACAAAAACGACATTACAGAAATTAGGTAAATTTAGTTAAACCCTTTAATTATGCTGGTACGTATTAATTTTTAGGTATGCATCCTTTAAGATGATTTCTATTGACTCACACACATCATACATCTAATATTTGTTAAGGGGTTTAGGGCAATTTATTATTGCTTTTTATTCAAGAGTTTAATATAACCACTTCAATCAGTTAATCTACACATCTACTTGTTGTGATCATTAAATACAAATTTGTCTCTTCCGTGGGAAATGAACCAGACATATTGGTTTTAGACACAGTGATTTGAGGAAAATTACTTTGGTAACCCTTCTTGAATTCTGACTTCTTTTTTTCTTTTCCAGATCTTTTGCTACGCCTCCTGAACCAGTGAAGGTTGTATGCGAGTGCATATGCATCCTACAAAGCAGTCCAGAAGTCAACTGGAAAGCAGCTAAAGGAATAATGGCTGATCCAAACTTTTTGAACAAACTGAGAGAAATGAATGTTAACGCTGTAACACAGAAGCAGTATAATATGGTCAAAGCTCACTTGAAGGTTAGTTTGTATTTTACACCTAAATTAAGGAGTGGAAGAATGTCATTTGAAACTATAAAGATTATTATAATATCAATAAGAATGAAAGAGAGTGACAGCTGATTAAGAATTATATATATTTATATAGAGTGTCTGTGATGTCAGTCCTCAAGGATTAGCTGTATTAAAAATCTGTTACAGCTTCCTCATATAGGTAAAAATTTGAGTTTTAAACATACACAGTAAACCCCCCAGTTCCGCATTTGTGCTTAGATCAATTTTTTATAATAAAAAGTTGTTTTGACTGCTTACTTACTTAATGTCAAACTCCTCATCATAGCACAACACCAGAATTCAGGATTTAGCCTGTGGCACTCCAGGGTTTCGGGGTAGAACTGCTCCTAGGTAGTTGTAGCAGCTGGCCTTGTCTCTTCTATGAGTGAGTCTGGGATAATTTTGGAGAATGTGGAATATGGGTTGTTTTGACTGAGATTTTGTCTAAATTACTCATACTGAATCAACTGATAACAAATATTGGATCAGTTGAATATTTAAAAGATAAAAAACAGTTTCAATCATTCTGAAAAGATCTAAACTTGTTTTTATTATAGATCTAGTAATTGTGTGTACATTTTTTTTTATTTTTTTTTTTTTTTAATGAAGGGGAACTGTGGGAATCTGCTACCAGACGAATGGGGGGAAGCGCACCCCCAGACAGTGTGGGGTTCAGCCTGACGACTGGGACCCACTAAACCCACAAACCCTTTTTTTCCAAGGCAGGGCCCAGCACGGAACTGTTTTCACATTACTTCATGCTGGTGCCTAGATCTTAGCCTACACAGGCTCCCTTCCTTTTACTCTTAGGCCCCTTATTCTGCTGCTTCTTCTTCAGCTGCCTTTTTCTGCCGGAGGATGTTTTCCGCGTAGCAGCTAACGGCCTGCCAGTTTTCTGGATCTTCTATCATTTTCCCGACGATGTTGTCTGGATTAAACATTCCTATTTTCTCTGTCAGTCGACTTCTTTCTTCCTGTCTCCTTGAGCAGTGGAAGAAGGTGTGCTCGGCGTCATCTTTCTCGTGGCCGCAGTGGAAGCATGATGGAGTGTCCACTTTTCCCATCTTATAAAGATAGGCGCGAAAGCAGCCATGACCTGTCAGCATCTGGGTTAGAAAAAAGTTGGTCTCCCCGTGGCTTCTGTTGTACCACAGAGGGAGGTCCGTGATCATTCTGAAAGTCCATCTTCCTGTGGTCGCGTTCTGCCAGCGTTCTTCCCACNAAAAAAAAAAAAAAAAAAAAAAAAAAAAAAAAAAAAAAAAAAAAAAAAAAAAAAAAAAAAAAAAACAATTGAAAAATAGTATGATATTAATAATTTCTTGAATAAATAGTGTGGCTTATTTGTTTGATGTTTTTTATTTAATATATATCTATTTTATTATTATTATTATCATCATCATGTTTTTAGAAATATTAGCAAACAAATGTTGAATAAGTTTTATTTATTTATAAAATAAATTACTATAAATTGGTTATTAAATTTAAGCAGAATAAACATTTGATTATTGTCTTATTTAATTTCAGACATCAGAGAAAATGGCCATGATGTCATCTATTAGTAAAGCCGGTTCTGGTTTACTTAAATTCGTCGATGCTATTCTAGGATATTTTGTTGTGTACAAAGAAGTTAAGCCTAAAATTGAAAAAGTGGCTGCTTTAGAAAAGGAACTATCGAGGGTAATGTCAAGCTTTTACTAAAAATATTTCATGAATGTATAAAATTAATTTTGTATTTTCACTATTATACATATATGAAGCCTCTTTTGATTTTCCTTGAGACAAAAATTTGTTGGATTTCAAATGTGGCCATTCTTTACTGGATGCCACCACTAGAACTCAGCTATGCGAGACTCTGTACTTAGATATGTGCATGTATTTTTATCGAAATCTGATAGCAGGTAAATTAACATTATAGATTTCTTTGAGATGTTCCACTGATCAAGTGATCCCAAAATCAAATTTTGATACGAGCTCAAAAAGTTTGCCATCGCTGTTATAGACCCTAAAGCTTGTTGTCTTCTAAATATTCTTGTCTTTCAGTATCTGGATCAGGAAAAATAACATCGGTTCACTGCTACAATCCTGAGTGATTGTTGATTCATTTTAGCACTAACTCAAAAGACTTTAATTCATTGGTAGTTTTCGTGGAGAGTTTTTGGTATTTAGATAACATTATGGCATATTAGGTTCTGAGTAAATAATAACGCACATCTAAGGAATAATCAGTATATTGTCTGACCACAAGAATAATTAAAAAAAAAAATTACAAATACCGGTTTTGACTTAACGTCATTGTCGGTTGGTTGATTATTTTACACTGCTTAAAAGACTAATCGTAACTCACATTGGCTCTATTAATTTTTCTTTCTTGATTCAACCACTTGATCACATTTGTCTTGAAACAATACTTTAAGTGAAGAAATTATTTTTAAGTAAAGAGTGTACTTTTTACATTTATTTAAATTTTGTCAAAATTACTTTTATATTTTATATTAATTTCAGGCCCAAAGCCAATTAGATAAACTGATTGAAGAAGTAGAAACAGTTGAAAATCAGTTGAATCAACTGAACAATAAGTATGTGTCTGCAATGACTGAGAGACAGATACTTCAAGAGGAAACAGATCTCATGCAGCGACGACTCTTTGCTGCCGACAAACTCATTACTGGTTTTGTCAGTGAAAGGGAAAGGTAAATAATAAATATATAATGTCTATCGGTGTTTTATAAAGTTAAAAATCTATTATAAAAATAAAACAAAAGAAGCAATTAGCAAAGGCTTATGATCCCAGAGTCTGATTAACCCTTTCAAACCAAGTCACATTGGTGTGCTGTCACTTATGCAGTCAAAGAACATAAATATAAACTCTCGCCACTCCTAAGAATGCTAGAACATTTTCTTAGGCATTAGTAAGTGCTCTGCCACTGGACACACCTCACACAGGCTAATCCCATTAGAGTGGAGCAACCTCTAGTAAATTTTAGTACCCATATAATATTTTACTCATTTAAAATATTAGACCACCATTAGTTATTTTTTCTTCTTTACTTACTGTTACAAGAGAGAGCCAGTGTGGCCATGTCGTGTGGATTAAATTACTTACCTCGTCTGCTTGGCCATCCCTGAATCATTAACAGTATGAGATCGATGGGATTCGACAGATGGTTTGTAACGCTCTGATTTATACGGCTCAATATTGATCACATCATACTCGCTTCAGCGGTACGATGTACAGAGGGATGATGTGTGAAGTGGCTGGAACTCTACCACGGGTATAGTAAAAAGGGCCTAAGTGAAGGCCTAATTGCAAGGTTCCAACAAGTGGTTCGTCCTACCTGTCTAGTACTAGTACTAGGACCTTACTACTATACTACTACTACAGAGTCCTGGCCTTCCCCGCAATTCTTCTCCATTAATTCTGATCCCACACCAAATCCCCACCTGCACCGATTCAAGACCTGTTTCACACCTGGCCTCTTAGGTTCTTCTCTTTATCAGCTATCCCCTTTTTTCTGGGGTTTTTCATCGAGTCTTCTTTGGGGTATTGGTTAGAAAATCATTATCACTTCTTGTCCTCCATCCATTCTTTAAAGGTGGTCAACACCTACCTTTGGCTTTTAACAATTAAGATGATGCAGTTTTTACCATTCCCTCTGAAATTTCATGGAATATCTTCTGTTCCTTGGTATTTTAAAGGTGAAAACATAAAATTTTATTATTACTCACCAAAGATGCCTACGTGTTGAATTTCCCAGCTTTCACTTCTGCATAAAACCACTGCCCAAATCACTGCTTTTTACAACATCTCTTGTTCTTTCAGGTCAAGTAGGCTGATTTTAAAAGCTGATTTAGTTAGTGAGCGTAATAATAATAAACCTGAATAAAAGTAAGATAATTACCATTTATTTTTGTTTCAGATGGTTAAATGATTTGGCGAGACTGAAAGTAGATCAGGAGAAACTGATAGGGAATTGCATCCTTTGTGCAGGATTCCTAGCTTACGCTGCCCCTTTTAGTTATGAATTCAGGATTGACATGGTCTATAAGAATTGGTTTAATAATTTACTTGAGTTGGAAATACCCCTTAATATACCTTTTAGACTTGAAGAATACCTCACTACAGATGTTGAAATCAGCAAGTAAATATATTGCATTCGATTTTTTGATTTCATACGTGGTGGATTAGAACAGTTGAACTCAAAGATTCGGGTTTTAGTCCTATGAAATTGGTCTATTGAGAGGTCTATTGAAAAAACCTGTTGCATGTGCTGCTAGAGGGAAGGGAATCAACCATTTGACACATTCACTTGATAGTGGACTGTTCCATAAAATCTTGCTAAAGTTATAAATAAAAGGACTCTTCCTTTCATGCTGTGATCTTACTTCACCTCCATTTGGAAGTACATAAGTTATTGTTATTTTTTATATTGCATGATAGCTTATTTCATTATTTTGTTTAGATGGAATTCTCAAGGACTGCCTCCAGATGAACTCTCAGTGCAGAATGGTATTCTCACAACTGAAGGATCCAGATTTCCTCTTTGTATTGATCCACAAGAGCAGGTCTGAATCCATCATTTAATTTGAATCATTCTTTAATATTTATTTTATATAAAAATTACCACCAATGACATAATAATGACCATCAATTATATACTACTTCTTTTAAGTACTTCCAATGGGTGTTGAAATTTAAAGGTATCTGAGAGTTAGGGCTTTTTCAGATTGTACACTCTTGTGTACAGACTATTGTTTCTTGTGAAAAGGCATTCAGATAAGCTACTGTGTCCCAGTAGCTTATCTGAACCAGTTGTGTAATTTTGTCAGTGGTTAGTGTATGGCAATACACTTTGCTGATGCCTCTGCCACTCCTCTACCTTCATTTGATGTGAGCATTCAGATGAGACATATTAACTATCCTGCTTATTGCGGTATTGAGCACTTTATTGAAATGATTTGGGAAGCACTATCTCTTTGGAGCTATAATTTTGATGAATATTCTAATTAAATTTTAAACAAATAAATAATCAAAATAATTGGGATGCACCCACATTGCCTTTTTCTCTTTTTTTGCACCCTAACAAAATATAATATTGCTACAACCTCCTCTGGTTTGAGCGTAGTGAATGACTTCAGAAATTAATAAAAATTCAAGAAATTAAAAATTGCATTTGGCATATTAGACGCCAACACCATGTGGCTGTACAGTGTCTGTCCTAAAACCCTTTGGTCTAGTGTCTAGAGAAATGGTGTTCGGATAAATAGTGTCCCATGTTCTTTTCTTTGTGAATTCTACTATATCCCTCTGCTGATTTTCTTTTGTTAATTTATTTTTTTTTCTTTCTTAATTTTGGAAAATTCATAATGGCAGCCATTTAAGCTTCCAAAAGCCTTCATGCCACTTGCTCAAATTTTACACAGTACAACCTAGTACTATTTTGTAATTTTTCGGCTTCCTCCATATTCTGAAGGAAGTATTGTCTTTAGTCTTATGTGTAATGTTATTTTATAATTTACTTTTATTTTATTAATATAGTGATAATTTTCTATACTATTTTTTCATGTAGTTAATAAAAAATTTTAAACAATATTTTTGATTGAAAATATTTTAAATTTAATATTTACATCTTTTGATAATGATATTTCTTCTCAGGCTCTTAACTGGATCAGAAAGAGAGAAGAGAAGAATAACTTGAAAATATTAACTTTTAACGACAGTGATTTCTTGAAACATTTGGAAATGGCTATCAAATACGGTTATTCTATACTATTCCAAGATGTTGATTATATTGATCCAGTAGTCGATAATGCTTTAGAGAAAAATATTAAAAGTAAGAAGTATTCATGACATCTAAGTGCACTGTGTGTTAGACAGACACAATCTATAAATTGAACACCGTTAAATAAATATTAATCACGTGGAATGCACTTTAATTTAAGTGTTAAAACCTTAAGAAAACATTAACATCTCCAATTATTGTTTTTAATTTGATATGTTTTGGTGTTTAAAGCAACAGTAAATTATTAGTAAGGTTTTTCTCAACTCAAATGTGTGTTACTTTAGTAATGTGGGTAGTTATATTCATATATACCCTGATTTATATATTCAATCCTTGACTGGAATTAGTTGCATACTATTAGATTCTTGTTACACCTAAGAATCTATTAATCTAGGCATCGAGTGGTTCTTACATTGAAGGGAGCGTACTATAGTCAATATTGAATATTTTGACTTTAGTTAATCGAGATAATTGTGTAAAAGTTGAAGATTAGAGAGTGTTCATAATTTATTTTTGGAGAAGAGTTTAGAGAGAGTTCCTATGACCTAGGTAATCACTCTCACTTTCAAACGAACTTTGCCTGAGCATTGATAAAAAGGAACTTGTATGCCGCCAAATTTCAATTAAATCAGTCAACGTTTACTCAAGTTATCGTCACATGTGTGAACATTACAGACTGACATGGTGCATATTCAGTTGAATGAGTCTTGTTCAAATATAATAAACTTAAATCCATTTGGCTCAAATTTTGAAGTTTTCTGCCTTCAATTATCATGAATCAAAATCAGAATCATGAATGACAATGTGTCAGTAGGGAGATGAATTAGAGAAGCAAGCTCTGTTATCGTCCCTTTCTTCCACAGAAATTCTCTCTACTTTATAATAACTGAAAGAGAAACAAATGAGTAGAAAATTGTGACAACTGATACCCAACTAAACACTTCTCTATTTTATTGTTATTATTACTATTATTATTATTATTATTTTTATTATTATTATTGTTAACAATAACTTTAGTAAATTAATGTTACAGCAATGCTGTTGATGTTTAATTTTGTCTCTATTTTATATTTCTTTCTAGCTGCAACTGGTCGGGTTTTCATTGAATTAGGAGACAAAGAGGTGGACTATGATCCAAATTTTAGGTTGTTCTTGACGACCAAACTCTCCAACCCACCTCTGAATCCTGCTGCTTTTGGCAAAGCTTTGGTTATCAATTATTCAGTCACTCAAACTGTAAGTCACCTATATATCTTTAATTTGCTATCTTAAGATTAAATTATGAATGTATTATTAACATTTATTTAGTTCAAAAATGTTTTTTCTTTTATTTGTTCATCTAAATATTGTAGGGCTTAGAGGATCAATTACTAAGTGTGGTGGTTGGAAACGAAAGACCCGATCTTGAGGAGCAGCGAGAATCCTTGATAGTAGAAACAAGTCAAAATAAAAATCTTCTTCAAGGATTGGAAGATTCGCTTCTCAGAGAGTTGGCAACATCAACTGGAAACATGTTGGATAATACTGAACTTATTCAAACTCTGGATGATACTAAGAGCAAGGCTGGCGAGGTAAGATATTTCCATGATTTCTCACATTGATTAAATATGAATTGACGGATTTAATTTTTACAAGTTCTAAGGTTTTGGATTTTTCAATTAATGTTTAAAAAATTCAATCATTAATAATAATAATAATGTTCTGTTGCATAACAACCTGGTACGCCTGCCAAAGGGCTTATACAACTCTATCTATAATAGGGGGGCTTGTATAGGACTCATTATAAGTACTACATATATAGTATAGGTAGTTAGGAATTCGTAAAGGAGAGCAGTTGGACTCTTTTATCTACAAAGTTAAACAGTATTGGGCGTGGTCACAACTTGGAATTCTACTTGGATCTGGGTTCAATTCTAAGGACACCTCCCGCCACACTCCCATAAATTATTTTCAACTGGGTATGTGAAGTGGGTAAAGTTAAAGTTTAATTAGGTCGATAGGTAAAATTTATTTATTCAACTAAGATTTGTCTAATGTTTCCTTTTACTTTAATCTTTTATTACAGGTATTTCACAAATTAGAATTAGCTGAAGTGACAAGAGTAGATATTGAAAAGCTCCGAATGCTTTACCTTCCTGTTGCAACGAGAGGAGCTATTCTATTCTTCTTGCTGACAGATATGGCATCGGTCAATCCCATGTACCAATACTCTTTGAATTCTTATCTTGGTGTATTTGCATATTCATTGAAAAAAGCCCTTCCACACTCTCTTCTCAAGAAAAGGATTAACAATATTATCGCAACTTTAACCACCAACATATACGATTACGGATGTACAGGTAATTATTTATTTTACTTTGAATCCGAATTCGGGGTGTTCATATAAAAAGGGCAGTAATTACTAAATTGCAATTGAATTAATTTTTCTCTTAATTTGTATTTAGTCTTTCGTATCCACACCCCAACCATACCATTTCCAACCCTCCCCTCCTCCCATTCATCAAAAAATTAATCAACCGTTAATCTTAAAAAAAAAAAAAAAAAAAAAAAAATTATAATTATAAAATAGAAATTACTCAACGTTGGAGGCTTATAACTTCAGTTGGTGGCGTTTAGATCGAAAAAAAATTAAAAGTAGGTTACCACCTCCAAAGTTTCCTCTACAAGATAGGATACTTTTTATTCGGTTGGTCTTCATGTAAAAAAGTACTTGTGATGATAAGATATACTATCGAAAACACCTTTTTTATGCACCAGAGAGGTTAGACCAAAAAGAAACCTATCTGCCACATCAAGCCCTACAAGAAATCCAAGTTAGTTTTTTTTTCAAGAGTTACATTGTGAGAAATATCATCTGTACAAAAAATCCTGTAGGGAAATCAGATACTGTAAGTATTTCACATGAACACAAAAATAGAACTCAACAAGTGTTTGAAAGTGTCCACCGTTTACCTCAATACACTTTCTTAGACTATTTATTATGTGGTACTTCATATTGGGGAAGGTATTTTTAGAATATTTTTATTGCATTGGCTGCTTGTTGATTTTTTTGTAAAAGTTCATCTTGTGTATTGAGTTTACCATAGTATGCTTAAGACTTCATGTGAACCAACAGATAAAAATCTAACGGATTATATTTCATATAAACACAATAGAAAGGAAGTAATGTAATTCCTCTAAAAAAGTATATTATATATAATTTTAGATGGATTTATATTTATGTAGATCCCAAAAGCTCATACTACTGATCAGATTTTGATAAAATCTGCTTGGTCTGTCTGTTGCTCTACATTTTGGCGAACCACCATGTGTTAAATACTTGATGAATTTACTTGCCCAACTTGATGAAATTTAGATGCATCAGAATTAGCCCATTGTTGTTCTCATATTAATTTCAGCATCTTGTGTCCATTCCTTTCTCCTCTGTATGTGCCCAAATTTTATCTGTTAATACCAATATCGTTGAAAGTGCTTAAACAATTTTGAACGAATTTAGATTGTTTATTGAAACAAGCCCATGGATTTTTAATTGTTAAATATTTATAGTTTATTGGCTAGTATGGCTAATCTTTTTTGTTTAAACTAAACTATTGTTAACTAATATTTTTTTGGACATTCCTATACTAAACTCTCAACTAACCATTAAATATGTTAATATGTTATTTTAAATTGGTTTATATTTTTTAAAATTGATGTTATATGCCAGTGTAACAAATGTAATAAAAAAGAAAATACATGATGATTTATTTATTTTGATTTGTTACAGGTATATTTGAAAGGCATAAACTGCTGTTCGCATTGCAAATGACGATCAAACTAGAGCAGAGTGTTGATAATATATCTCAAGATGAAGTTGAGTTTTTCCTTAAAGGTAATCTGTCTCTGGAAAAGTCAGCAATACCTTGTCCTGCTACATGGATATCTCCACAGGTTTCATTATTTGTCTCTTAATTCTATGTCAATCTGCCTTGTGTGTAGAACAATGTTGTATTATTTTTTCTTAAGTAAATTCTAGGAAATTTAGGCTGACGCAGCCAGCCTTCTTTTCATTGGTAACAGTGAGACTTGATATCTTCAAATTCGGTGATTTTATGATATTACAGTCAAAATATCAACAACAACAAAAAAAATATTGCTATTAAGCTATTCAACATAACATAATTAGTGGTAACTATGACTAAATAGCATCTCTTCGTCAAAATAAATAAATAAATAAAATTAACAACAATGAACTATTTACAATTAAAAGAAAATTCGTCAGTTGAGTACAAAACTTCCTTGACTAGATTTAGTGGCAGGTTGATTGTTTCAGTGTCTATTTTGTTTAGCAATTTGATGGCTTGGTGGTTCGCTGATTTGTTTGTTTTGGTCAAAGATTTTACTTTGGTATCTAAAAAAAAAATCGGTCCGAGACAACTCGGACAAACTTTCTCATATATGTACATTTAATTTCTATTGGAAATTTCATCAAAAATATCATAAAAATAACTTCTCCCGGGCGGGGAATCGAACCCGGGCTCTCTCCATCCGCGTTTAAGCTATTATCTCAGGAACTAGATTTTTCCTGGGAAAACGGCTTATATCATTCGATTCGTATTTAAATTGACTACATTTTAGAATTTATTAATCAAAATCATCGGAACGGTTTTCGAGAAATAATTTTTTTTCGTGTTTTTTCAGAGTTTTTGGGGGGTAGCGCCCTCAAATTTGGAGTTAAAATTCATTTCTCGATTTCGCCTCGGGGTATGATTTTTCTGAACGTGTATGCCAAATTTCGTCAAAATCGGCCCAGTAGTTTAGGCTCCAGGCGTCTGCACAGACGACAGACGACAGACAGACGACGGACAGACATTTTTTAAAAACCACTTTTTTGGACTCAGGGGACCTCAAAACGTGTAAATCCATCAAAATCTCAAAATCGAATTTTCGCGCCATCGCAATACTTTCTCTTTATATGAGAAAGTAAAAAAATAATAAAAAATAATATCATTCATTAAAAATTAAAACTGAACTAAGAGCTGGTACTTTATGTGCACACCCCCGTTATCCTAGTAGATTTTAGCAGTGAAAGCTTAGTATAATCAATATTTAAGCTATTATTTTTTAAAATTAAAAATCAACATTAAAAGGTCAAGAAATAATCTATTGTTGTACAATAATATCATCTTTTTTGTGTCTTCTGAAATAAGATATATCATTGTTATAAATGTTACTCTTGAGCATTTTTGGCCCTAAACATAAGCTGCTGTAATTTTCTGATTGGATTTTAATCTAGTCTTAATCTAAGTAATCTGAGTTATAATAAATACTGGGGTGGTTTTATATTCATCTAAAAACACATAGAAAATTAAACTACATATTTTATTTAAAAATTGTGGATGAATGTATTTTAACTTTAGCTTTGCAAATAATATATTTGACTCATTTCTTTAATAGTTATTTTAACAGATATAAGAAAAAGTAACTGTGTTTATCTGTTCAATATTATTTTATCCTTTTTTTTATTTTACTTTATTCTTTGTTTTAAAGGGTTGGGAAGATATAATAAAGTTGGTAGCAGATTTTCCTGACGATTTTGCTGATCTCATTTTGAATTTACGTACCCACCCACAAGACTGGCTAGATGTAAGTTTTATCATACCATGTACCTAATATTCTTTGATTATAAAATTTTTATACCTACCTTTTAGTTTATATTTTATCCCTGATGTAGACACTTATAATCTATCTAATCCATTTATCAGTCTATAAGTCTTATCCTTCACTTTTTAACAGGTAAATGTAATAACATGAAACTGTCATTACAGGTATTATATATATATATATTTTTTTTAATTTATTAAGAGGTAATATTATTTAAGTTGCTAGTTTGAGGCTCACTTGAGTCACCTCCTAACCATACGGGCCTAGCCATAAACCTGTACAAGTAAACCCGGAGGATATGTGCTATCGCCCTGTGGAGTTTTATCGTGACTTGATTACACTCATGCCCTGCTTTGTATGGCTTACTGTGGCTTACTCGGGTTTGCTGACTTACTCAGTGGCACTACAGCATATGGAGGGCACTGGTCTACATCACAAGACCTCCAATCCTCTTGATCTAAGAGGATCAAGAGGGATCAATCAAATCAATCCAAACCTCTAATTTTAAAATCCTTTTCATCATCTTCTAACCATCTTTTCTTAGGCCTTCTACTTCTTCTGCCCGGCATACCTTTTATTATTCTTGGGGCTGCTTTCTGCATCCATCCTATATATACATGCCTTAACCATCATACCCTGTTAACTTTCATTCCCTTTACTATATCTGGGTATCCATATAATATCTCTGAATTTCCTCTTTAGTGCTTATGCTCAGCTGCCTGTTAACACAAATAGCTCCTCAAATTTTCCTCAGGACCTTTTTGCCCATCTAGTTTCTCCAGGTCCAACAGTGTCCTCTTCTCGGAATAAAAGGCTTATTAAAAAAACATTATCCTCTGTCCTGCGGCTAATATTATTGGACTTTAAAATAAGGTGAAGCGCATAATATCATTGGATTCTAAAGTGCTTTATTTATTTTTTTTGACATGCTGTTATTCTCTGTAATCCAAGAGCCTGTATAGATAAAAACGTTACACCACTCAAATCATCTCCACCCAGTCTTTATGTATTTTTTATTATCCAGTTCTCTTTTTGTATCTAACATATACTTACGCTGGCACTCTTGGTCCATATCATTCGGGACTGTGAACCTACCACTGTGTCCTCTCTGCAACGACAGAACATCAGTAATGACGTTCAAGCATCTGCTGGAATGCGTCTCTCTCAGCGATGCTAAAGATAATCTAAAAATTCAACAAAGAGAAATAGATATCTCCGAAAAACACGTATCCTTCTTGTATTGGACTGCTAGAGCTAAAATGGCTGAATTGCCTCAAGCTGGCGTAGGATTAAAAAAAAAAAAAAAAAAAAAAAAAAAAAAAAAAAAAAAAAAAAAAAAAAAAAAAA
>KZ651521.1:261579-272577 GCA_001010745.2 Gerris buenoi
TAGCAGTGTATCATACATACAATTTGAAAATAATACTCATAAATGAAGATAAGTTGTAGATTTTTTTCGTTTCACTGTCCTCTCTATAGTTTTAAAAAGCGTTTTTCAAACATATCCTGCATATTTAACAGCATATTTTAGGTTTTTTCGATCATATCAATCGAGCATGTAATGGGTTTCTTGAGCATATCTATCGAGCATAAAACAGGTGGTTTTCGAGCATATCTGGAGATTTTATCGAGCATATAAATCCGAGCCCTAGTTATGATTGATCAATTTATTTCTGTTTTACTTATATGAAATTATGTTAGATACATTTGAGCTACTTCCTGACTACCTAGAAAGCAGGATCTTTCTACCTTTATATATTTTTGAGGTTAATACAATAACAAGTCTTTAGTTTTTACAAAATCTTTTGTAATTGTCAATAATTTAATAAATTACCTGATTTATATATGGAGGAATTTTGGCTGTAAAATTTAACATAAAATTAATTTCAGGAATTCAACAAGGATGAACACTGATAGCTTAATAAAGTTAGAATACATTACTAGATTTAATGTGATGAATACTAAAAGATAAAAAAATAGTATTATATTTAAAAAAAAAAAGAAAAAAAAAGTATGCACTAAAAAGGAGAAAATATTTTATCTAAACAGCCCCAGTACTATGAGCGATAACAGTATATGCTTACATCACTAAAGATAAAAGTGTAGGGTTCTTTCTGTTTTTATCATTTGTTGATAGATCCTCATACTTTTATCTTTAGCGGCATACTGTGATCACTTCTAGTGCTGTTGCTGTTAAAAAAAAAGTTATTTTTAGTGCATGTTTAATAAAAGTGTGTTTTTAATTATTTTTTTATAAATATAATTAGTATTATATAAATATTATTTCTAGACCTTTTACCAGGGTTGATTTTAAATGAAGTGAAAAAGCATTCAGTTGTAAAAATCAATAAATTTCAAGTTGCAAATTTTAGTTGAAATTAATATACAGTTCCTTTTACTAATGCTCAGGCTAAGTTGGTTTGACAGCGTTATCCGTCTAAGAGTTCGAGTGCAAGGCTCGTAAATGTGAGCTTCAAATGTAAAATTGGAATTGCAGAACGTGGAAAGATTCTACCATCATTTCATTGAGACAAAGATTTTTTTAGTAAAACCAACAGCCACACCAGTATGAAGTAGTTAAAGCAGACCTAAACATTTAAAATAGAGAAAACAACGTTTTTACCATTACGTTCTGACGTAACAATTTTAATAAAATTACATATACATCAAAATAATTTCAACTTGATACATGCAGAAGTTTTGAGTTGCGTGAGACTGTACATCTCTTCGTGTGACTCTATGCTAGGCCTTAGTCTGATAGATTTCTTTCTATAGATTTCTTCTGGTGGGGGAAAGCACCACTAGACAGAAATTCGAGCCTTTGCTAATCTAAGGTCTACACTGGTTTCCTAGAATGTTCTAGACTTGGCTTCCCTGTTACAATGAGCAAAAATTAATTTCGCTCATTTGATTGTTTTTTAGGCTGCCCTAATGATGCTTTCCGATGCTACTGGTCGAGGCTTATGGTTGATGTATCAGAACTGTCATCTATTGTTAACTTTCATGAAGGACATAGAGAAAAGGCTGGAGAGAATGGAAAGACCCCATCCAGACTTCAGACTTTGGATGACAACTGACCCAACACCATCTTTCCCTATAGGCATCCTCCAGGGATCTCTTAAGGGTAAATTATCTAATTTAAATCCCTTTGCGAAATCTAAAAGCAAAATTTTTTACTAAATGGTATGTTTTTTGTACTTATCTATCATATCACTATGAATTAGTGTAGTAAAAATATAAGTTTTTTGAAGTTAGAGGATAAATTTGATCGTGAACAATGTCCATTTTGGTTATAGAAGTCATGATGTGATTAGTTATAGCTCATAATAACTCAGCTTATGTTAACAGCGTAGGTTATAGCTCTTCTTGATAATCTAAAAGGCAATTTATGGGTTTGTTGCTAATTTCTCGAAATGTAATCCTGAACTGAAATATAACAAGAGTTCAGATTTGTAGATTGCTGCGTTTTGAGGCACTAATAAGGGTTCACTTAAAATAAATACGACAAAAGACTTGATTTACTTAGTATTATATTAGACATGAAAGGTAGATATATTAACAATTTAATACATATAGCCTATATGGCGATCTGGAGCCTAAGACACGAGTGGCACTTAGGTACCGATGCTAATCGAAACTTTTTTAAAAAACTTTTTTTTTTAAATAAAAAGGTTAAAATAGACATGGTATACCACTTATAAATGTGCCTGAATTTATCCACAAAAAGGTTTTATTGAGCATCTCTCTATTTTAGAGTAGTTTAACTTATTAATAACCTCTATGAAGGAGGAAAGAATTGGTAGAGGTATAAAATGTACATCTGGGCTACATATTACCCCCAGGGGTCTAGACATTATTCTGTTAGATTTTTATCTGTGGGGTCACATGGAGTCTTTAGTATACTATAATAAAATCAATTCACAAGATGAACTTTTACAAAAATTTAACAAGCGGCCAATATTCGGTATTTTCTCTACTTTGACGTCAAAACATTCCTAGCTCTACAGGGGAAAATAATATGCAGGATTTCATTTATTATGAAGTATGTAGCAAGCTCACTTTAGGAACTAGGTTCAAACTAGTACCAATTTCGAATTTCTCTCCTCCAAAAACCCTTTGAATATGATATCTTCAACGGTTTTAAAATTATTTTTATTTTTCAAAATTAAATTTTAATCTCAACTCCCTGTATCTTTTTAATGACTATTATTTGCCACCATAGAAATTGACTTAATCTTCTTATTTTGATCTCTAGTAGCATCTGTTGCTCTATGGAGGATAAGTTATGGAACACTCTGTGTATATACATACTTATTACTAGAGTTCGGATTTTGCATATTTGCATTTTTTTTTTTTTACTGCCCTAAGTGATTTTTCTTTACAAATTATGGGAATGCACTAGACCACTTTAAATTCAAATTTAAAATTGCATATTTTGCATATTTTGGGCATTATTGCATATAATTGCATATTTCCGGCATAAGTGCATATTTTCGCATAAATATTCTATTTTTTTTTAGAGAAATTTCCACGAAGGTGCATATTTTATACAATTTTTCTAGTCAAACATATATTATCTAGGTACCAAAACCTTTTGAGGATTAGAAGTCATTCTCTGTGTAACACTGCACGTACCCTGTCTTAAGGTTCTGACAGGGGGTTCACCAGTCACTGCTGGTTGATACCCTAAGAAGGCTTGTTTTTCGACTTAATCCCGGACAATTTACCGCTGACTATTTATAGAGTGCTGCCCTTATTATTGGATTAAAATAACTTCGTTAACCAAATGAATGCACAACACGTGCATTAAAGTATTACATTAAGGTGATATAGAGGGCTTCGGAGATTCGGCAAATTTGGCCATCCCAAAAGCAAAGAGTGCCCTTAATTCAGAGAATGGCCGAATGGCATACAAATTTAGAGAAAGTCTTAGTAGTCCGGACAAATTTTCTTACTGTTACCTAAATTTATTAAATAATTAATTAAAAATTAATTGTTAAATAATGGTAAATTTTAATTGTTTTTAAAATATAGTCAATATCTCTTTTTTGGTGGTTATTCTTGTGTATTCTACTACCTAATCTTCAAATGCCAGGTTTTTTAGTATTTTAAACCCTCTAAATGCACTTTACTTAGCACTATTCAATATTTATAGCTGCTTATTGGAGTTTATATATTAGGAATAAATGCATATTTAAGTGCATATATTAGGAATAAGTGCATATATTAGCAATAAGTGCATACTTGAGATAAGTGCATATATTTGGGATATGTGCATATTTAAGTGCATATATTAGGGATAAGTGCGTATTTCAGTGCATATATTTTTGAGATCAGTTGCATATATTATGTGCATATTTCGCAATTTTCAAATGCATATATTGAGGTTTTTAAGTGCATATTGATCCGAACTCTACTTATTACATGGTATTATTGGGATATCATAATTTAAAAAAATAAAAATAATTCTATATTTATATATAATTAGCAAATTAAAAATTCTAACAAACTACTATTATATAAACAATATTTCTATTACAGACCTGTGTAATTAATATGAAATTAGATTTATATTGGGTTGATATATATATTTTTTTTCTTCTCTTTATTTCAGTTGTAACAGAGGCACCTAATGGACTGAAATTGAATTTAAGAAACACATATCTAAAAATGGATCCAACTCTTCTTGAAAATTGTTCTCATCCGTCATACAAAACTCTTATATATGTACTAGCTTTTTTCCACGGTGTTGTACAGGTATATTTACAGTGTTATATTATTATCGGTTAGAGATTAAATATTTAAAAAAAAAAAAAAAAAAAATCAACATGATAATGTTTTAAACATTAAGAGTTGACTAAGTAACACCTCCTCGTATTATTTATTTTAAAATATCCCAAAACTGAATTATATCATTTTTGTTTTCGAATGAGTAGAGCCATTAGGCCAGTCAAATAGTACACTAAAAAACAATAAAATCGCAGACAAACGGCTAGTTCTGCATTTTTGGTATGTTGTTAGGGGCACTACCAGTAGTCTATACCTAATTTTGCAGCTTCGAAAGACCTGTGCTAGCTGCGTAGCACTCGAAAAACCACGAAATTTTCGCACTTTTTGCGGTTTTCTTTCTATATATCCTAAACAATTAGTTTTGTCAGGAAACATGTTCTATACGTGTTTAAAGAAGGTTAAATGTGCTACAAGTGGAGACCAGAATCATTTTTGTAGGTCCAATAGTTACCAAGATACAGCCTTCCAAAAATGGGCTATTTTTTCCAAAAAAGTTAAATGTTAAAATTTGGTCAACTTTTGAGCCCGAAATCACGGAAAATACTCATATTAGGATGAAGTCATAAGGAGAGATGTTGTAGCAAATTTAATAGGTTAATATATTATGTTATTTAATATCTTAATATTTTCATGATGGCGGCCCTGCCAATAAGGCGGGTGACCAAAAAAAGTTTTTAGCTACCATGGCATGTTATACATGAAATTAAAGGTCTTGAAGTGTAGAAAAAGAATATGCAACTATTAAAATAACACACGTAATATTTTCAAGATGGCGGCCAGATTCGTGCAGTTACAGTAAGGTGGTACGTATCGAAAGTTCAGCCATCGTACGTGGAGAATCCTAAAATGAGTATTTTCCGTGATTTCGCGATCAAAAGTTGACCAAATTTTAACATTTAACTTTTTGGAAAAAATAGCCCATTTTTGGAAGGCTGTATCTTGGTAACTATTGGACCAACAGAAATTATTCTGGTCTCCACTTGTAGCAAATAAAACCTACTTTAAACACGTATAGAACATGTTTCCTGACAAAACGAATAGTATAGGATATATAGCAAGAAAACCGCAAAAAGTGAGAAAATTTCGTGGTTTTTCGAGTGCTACGCAGCTAGCACAGGTCTTTCGAAGCTGCAAAATTAGGTATAGACTACTGGTAGTGCCCCTAACAACATACCAAAAATGCAGAACTAGCCGTTTGTTTGCGATTTTAATGTACTATATGATTGGCCTAATATACATAAATATATATATAATTATTCTTTTTTCACCTTTAAACATGATTTTTTTAAAATATTTATTCCTCGAATGTCCAAAACTTGTTATTTGAAGTGATTTAGCTTCATTAATTAAAAAATACCAAAATATTTTTTTTTTGTTTTTTTACACTTGCAACAGAACTATTTTGTCTACAGGTTTTATTTTGTGCTTGCAGAAAAGCCAATTAAATTTACTACAACTTCATTTCTTATGACTTTTTTCGTAGGGGAGATGTTTTATGCCGATATTCGCATCGAAATGAAAGCAATACATAAATTTTTCATTTTTTGGAAAACACTGCCAATTTTTGACGTGTCATATCTCGGTTACTATTAGACGTACAGAGTTGTCAATGATTGTAAAAAAAAGCTAATTATATTTACTACAACTTCATTCCTTATGACATTTCGCGTAGGTTTATAGCTTTACGCCGATATTCGCCCCGAAACGAGAGAGGTACTTAAAAATTCAATTTTTTGACAAAAATTTCCGATTTTTAAATTACCATATCTCGGAACTTATTGGTCGTACAGAGCTCCGGTTGAGCTTATGCTACTGCAAATTTACTGAACTAAAAAAATAGTAAGAACAACTAACATCGAACAACGAATAGTTTACGAGTTATATAGCAACAACTGAAAAAAGTCCAAAATTGTTTCAGTTTTTCAGCTATTACGCAGCTTGCACAGGTTTTTCGAAGCTGAAAATTTAGGATCACACTACCCTAACTAGTCCTAACAACATATCAAAAAATCAGAACTACATCAAGCTTTGCAAATTATAGGTCTAATTTGACTGACCTAATATTCTATTTTTGTGTTTTGTACGATTGCACCTGAACTATTAGACTTAAAGACTTCATTATGTACTTGAAAGAAAGCCAATTAAATTTACTACAACTTTATTTCTTATGAATTTTCTCGTAGGTAGGCTGTTTTAGCCAATATTTGGCCTCAAACTTGAGCAACACTTTTTTTAAAAAAACATTGTCAATTTTCGAAGTGCCATATCTCGGAACCTATTGGTCGTACAGAGCTCTGGTTGAGCTTATGCTGCTGCAAATTTACTGTACTTTAAAAATATAAATAATGCCTAACATCGAAAAACACATAGTTTACGAGTTATATGGCAAAAACTAAAACAAGTAGGTAATTTTTTCAGTTTTTCAGCTATTACGCAGCTAGCACAGGTCTTTCGAAGCTGCAAAATTAGGTATAGACTACTGGTAGTGCCCCTAACAACATACCAAAAATGCAGAACTAGCCGTTTGTTTGCGATTTTAATGTACTATATGACTGGCCTACATGCCTATTTCTGGGTTTAGGTCTCTATTTGACAGTTTTAAGGCGGAGACTCACCTGAGCATTCGCCCCGAATGAGCATGCGTTTCCGTTCGGCTTGTCCTCTCCATGTCTAAGCGATTCGGGGCGAACGCATGCTCATCCGGGGGCGAATGCTCAGGTGTGTCTCCGCCTTTAGTTATCCCAGTCTTGAGCCAACCACCTTCACTGTTGTCCAACCTCTTTTAAAATTTCATCTTCCCATTTGTAGCTTTGCTCTTCCTCTTCTCTTCACTCATTTATAATGGTAGGCACCAATATGAACCATAAGAGTGAACGTTAATTTCTTTTGGCCATTTTTAATCCCAATATGGCCTATAGGCACTTGGCTCTTGAGATTTTTAATATTGCATCTCAAACCTCAGTCCTGTTTTTTTTATAACTTCATCCAGAATGGAAGTGCTTTCTTAAAGAAATAATGATCTTAGAAAAAGCTTTATTGACTCAAAAAGTTCTGAAAATTACGTTTTCATTCATGTGGTATTCAAGCGATATTAAAATTTGCAATCCTTTATAATAACACAGCTAATATCTGTAAACAACTTCTTTAACTGGCAACATTGTTTTTACTAAATTATTCTTATCTTATTATTTGATTCCCTTTCGTATTTTAATCAGCTTTAAATTTCTCTTCAGAGGTCTTTAGGGTATTTTTTAAAATAAAGTTTTGCTTTCTAATTTATTATGACTATATTATCCCTCCCTTAGAGGCATCCTTATGCCTGAATGAAGATTATTTTTATACTCATTTACAATAGATATCTAATATAACAAAACATTAACTTTTGTAAACAATAATATTTTTAGCTAAAAAATTTGTATTAACAACCTAGTAGATTTGTTAATTGTTACAATGAGTATGTTCTGTAGGTTATGTTATGAAATGTATTTTATTTATTTTTTTTTTATTTAAAATAAAAAATAATCAGCAAGGGCTGGATTCACCTGGCTTATTATGGACATATTTTATAATAATGAGTGCGATTTAGCCTGCATTTATTGTATTCAGCCTACGTCAGTGATTTTTTTTTTTATCATAACTTATGCTCAAAATTATTTATTTATTTTTTTTTTTTACGCTCAACGCTCAATTATAAACACTTTGATTAGAAAACACTTTTGATTATGTTAAAGGAACGAAGAAAGTACGATAAAATTGGATGGAACATCAGCTATGATTTTGGAGAATGTGATTTCTTTGTTTGTACTCAAATTATTGATACTTACTTAACAAAATCTCTTCATAATAAGGAGGATAGGATTCCGTGGAGCACTCTAAAATATCTTGTAGGAGAGGTAAGTTACTTATTGAAACGTTTTTATTATTTTATATATGTATATTATATAGGTATATCATTAAGTTTAGGTTCTTTCATAAACATAATATTTCATTTTTATTTATATAGAATTTCTTTCTTAGGTCTATGTGGGTAGTGTTTAGTTCAAAAAATTGTTTTTACTTCTTCATTTTTTTCCCAAAAACATCTGCTATATTTCAACCCCACCTTGGGTCATTTTCAAGCTGTTTTTGAATTCAATTTGAATCCTAGTCTAAATTTTGTGTTTTCTGTATTAAACTATAACTTTAATCTCCAAAACATTTTTTATTATCCGCTGTCTTCACAGCCTTGTCATTCTACTAAAAAAAAACCATTTTAAACCAACAAACTAATAAAATATAAATAATTTTCTATAAGATTAGTGGACACATTTTCTTATAGAAAATTATTTATATTTTATTAGTTTGTTGGTTTAAAATTGTTTTTTTTTAGTAGAATGACAAGGCTGTGAAGACAGCGGATAATAAAAAATGTTTTGGAGATGAAAGTTATAGTTTAATACAGAAAACACAAAATTTAGACTAGGATTCAAATTGAATTCAAAAACAGGTATGTATGTCTTTGTTTAATTAGAGTATATAAACTGTATAATTTTTGTAGAAATACTAATATCCTTAGTTTTGTTGGTGAAAAATCAAAAGTGTTTGTGAAATAAGCTGTAGAATGTGATATTTTTGTTTAAATTGTTATAAATTTGTTTTTAGAGTTTTGTATATTAATGTTTGACATAAATTGTTATTTTGTAGCTTGAAAATGACCCAAGGTGGGGTTGAAATATAGCAGATGTTTTTGGGAAAAAAATGAAGAAGTAAAAACAATTTTTTGAACTAAACACTACCCACATAGACCTAAGAAAGAAATTCTATATAAATAATAAGAATTATAGTGGGTAATTAGAATTCAATAATATTTCATGGATTATTTGAAACCTACCTTCCTTATGTCTAGTGGCTGCAGTTATTTAAGTTCTTGTTTTCTAATTTCTCAACATTTGCGTGTGTGTGTGTGTGTTAAACTATGTGAGTTGAATTTAGAAACAGTGAGGTGCAGCTGGCAAGAGATTATCTTTTATTTATTTATTTATTTTATTTTATTTTTTTTTTTAAAGTGTCTGCTTTATAAAAAAAAAATTAAAATATCTAAGCCTTGAGTGAAGGTGTTGACACAAGAAAATCTAATCAACTACAATATTGCTAGCAATGCACTTATTTGTGTTTTTGGTTTATTGCATTATATACACCTCTTCTTCTATTATCAATATTATTGTCTTGATCATTTGTTCCTTAGGAATTAATTGTACCTTTACAAATAATAATCCCTGTTATTATTTTTTTTTTTTTATTACTTTTATAGCTTTATTCCCTTTTTTATTATTAGTTACTATTTACATTTATAGGTTATGTATGGTGGACGAGTTATAGACGAATTTGATAGAAGAATAGTGGGAACTTTCATGGACGAATATATGGGTGATTTCCTCTTCGACACATTTCAAGTCTACCATTTCTATCATGATGATGAAGTTGACTTCCGTATTCCTAAAGAAGGAACAAGGGATGAGTATTTAGGTAACAATAAAGTTTACCAAGTAAAGTATGTTAAAAAGTTTGTTTCAAACTTAAAAATTAATGTTATGTGGCAATATGAAGGTGTGCTTAGAAAAAGAGCTAATAGAATGATTTCAGTTGCATTCCACAGAGCTTAGGCCACTGATCTTATGCTTTCCATTTTAAAATTCTTTATGTAATTTGTAGTTATTCATTTAGCCAGTGTGTTGTTGTGCTCCATAGAACAATTTAGAGGGTGAGGTCAGAGCTACAGATTATAGATATGTGTAAATGGTCTAAAGATACAGGATAAAAATCAATACATTTGGACAAATTCTCCCATCTTTCTTTGTTCTTAAAATAAAATTGAAGATATAAATGGCTTATTTATGATTAATAATTGCACGATAAAAAGAACTTTATATTATATAGTGAAGGTGTCTAATGTGTTCATCAATATGTATATAACTATATGTTGTTAATTAAAACAAGAACTGGGTGTATATGACCAAGTAGTCCAACACCCTTTAAAAAACAAATAAATAAATAAAAAGAACTTTTTATATACTATGTCTTTAAATTTTCTGTCCTAAATCATAAATTTGAAACCTGTCAAAATGAAGATTGTTAATATGGGACATGTCAAAACAAATAAAATAACTTACCGATTTTTTCCGAACTAACGTTCCATACAGCAAAATTTTCTGAAATCAAATTAAATTCTGCTGAAAGATGGCTAAAAGTATTAAAATAATGCATTGTCATCGTGTTCTGAGCTATTCTAAAAGTTTCAAATGTCTAGCTACTCGGGAAGTTAGTTAAAAATCGATTGCAAGATTTGTACTGGACAAACAAACAAACAAGAAAGCAAGCTAATAAAAACGTACTAATAAGTACAGTTGAAAATATTATAAATTTAATTTAATTATAATAAATTAATTTAATTTCCAGAGTGGTAGTATAAACAATGCCTTAAGGATTTGCATCTCTTTAAACCTTTTAGTGACAAGAGTAGTTAATAAACTTGTTTTTTTTTTGAGTCACTCTAACCACCTCTGTACTCAATTATTAATAAAAATCTAAAATATCAGGACCCTCTGAAAAAAAAAAAAAA
>KZ651521.1:280264-294749 GCA_001010745.2 Gerris buenoi
TCAAATGAAAGCTCCTGAATAGTAGGTAACAAATATCTAAATACATTTTTAAATTTTGCATTCCTTATAGGTTAAAAAAATCAAAATATACCCAAAAAAAATTTTCCCCCCCCCAACCACTATAGATCGGCTGGTGCTAAAATTTCGAAATAATTCATGCTAATACCTTATTGTAGGGCGATGAAAATTCCGGGATTTCATCCCAAATTTTAAAAAATTGCCAATTTTGAGCTTGAAAATGTGAAGTGCGCCTAAAATTTTTTTTTTTTTTTAAATTTTAGTGGGGTATTAAATGAAAGCTGCCGAAAAGTAGGGTACAGATATATATATATTTGCTTTTTTAAATGTTGCATCCTTTATTGCTTTAATAAGTTAAAAATCCCCCCCCCAACAACTATATGTATAACGGTTGGTCCTAAAGTTTCAAAATAATTCATTGTTATACCTTATTGTGGGGCGATGATAATTTTCAGAAAAAATTAATTTATCTTGTTATTATTACCGATAAAAAACATTGTGACCCCTGGGGGATCGAAACAGAGACTTTTCCTTGAGGTCTTAAAAAGACAAACATAATTACATATAATAGGTATGCTTAATTATTTACAAAACCCAAAAAAGTACTTGGTCGCAAGTACTTCCCTGTGATTTTTTTTAAAAATCTTTTTTATCTCGAAAACTTAGCTGTTCAAGGTCCATGATTAAGGAACTTTTTTGTTCAGCGTCAAATTTCCTATAATAAACACTAAGTGTTGTGCTTTCGTTCGGGGAAACATTTTTACTTTTCCTCACTACTAATAAATAGGAAAAGTATTGTTTGCATTTGTACTAGAATTGGTTGTGATCCTGACCAAAAAATTTCACGTCCTGACATGAAATTTTAATGTTACCTGTAACATTAAATCCCCCATAATTAAAACTAGTCTGTTGATCTTATTCTTTAATTATACTATTTGAAAGCTTGGGAAAAGCAGAAGTTTTTTCTGAAAACGCCACACTTCTAACACCCCTCAATTAATAGAAATACGCTCAGGAATATCGTGGTCGAATTTTAAAAAATCCAAATTTTCAAATGTAACAGAACTTAAAAGATGCTTAGCAGCTGAGAATTTGGAAATAAATTAATGATTCTGAAAGATTTTTTTATGCTCTTTAAAATTGGCCCTTAGCTCAATTTCTCTATCTCATTTAGTTTTTGAGATATTAATTAGGCATTTTGAAAATTTTCGTGAATCACTTTAAAAAAAGAAATAAATCGATATCTCGAGACTGTTAAGATATGGGCCTATGCTTACTCGATATTTTTTGTTGCATTTGATCCATAGAATCTCCCAGTTTCTTTATGAAATTTTATCGTGGGTCACCCTGTAGAGAAAAGAATATTATAGATATTTATTACACTAATAAAAATATTCATAGCTAAATAAATAATAAACAAATTAACTCACTGCAAACGTGTCGGCATATTTAAATTTACTTAAATATGGTTAAATTGGTTTACTACTTAAGGTATACTATAAATTGGTTTTCTTCTTGCCTTGCTGAAAACTCGTCTATTAGGTCGTCAAGCAATAGCTCCGCGGCCGCTGCCACCCCTTGGTGCTGCCGCCCCTAGGCACGTGCCTAGTGGGAAATCCGACACTGTTTCTAATGTGCATTAATATAATAATATTTATTTTTTAGGGTGCTTATGTGAGTGGACTGTACTTAGAAGGAGCAAGATGGGACAAAGAATTAAATTGTTTACAGAAATCACTTCCTAAAATACTTGTTGAAGCTCTTCCAATCATTCAAATTATTCCTATTGAAGTGGAAGAACTTAGACTTCAGGTAGCATATATTTTATTTATTTAAAAAGGAAAGGTTATTAAGTTCAAGCCCAACCAAATTAGAAAGAAGGGAGACAAAAAAATGCCCCACACTTGTTCAAGCTTAGTCAATTTAGTTTATAGTTTATACACATGTGGCAGTGGGTGTTAGCCACCTTATATACTTGTTTTAATTATCTAATATGTATTGCACTAGATTTTGCTAGTTTTTATCTAAGGTATAATAAAAGTTAAAAATCCGGAAAAAAAATTGCATTCAATATGTAGCTGCCATATTAGTTGTGTATTACCCTTTTTTCTAATTTATTCTTTAGTATATACGGTCTCTAGGGCATGTAGCTGCCTGTGTGGCTGTCTGATATTACTTCCAATTTGTTTTCGGTGTTGTTAAGGAGGAGAGGGGGAGAGGATTTTGGAAATCTTACCCCTCTCCTTGAAAGATACCTGTGATATGTATTCAGTTGCTCTCCAGCAGGTGAGTGGTTAGCAACTAGCCATTAACTAATAACCAAGTTAAAAACAAAGATTTTTTTTACAGAACCGTGTGACTGTAGTCGCTTGTTATGTCTGCTTGGACATAAATGAATCGAGACACCATGAGAATTGATCTTTATGAATCAAAAGCTGAACAAGGTCAAGGAAACTTACAGAGTACCCTGGGGTACATAGGAGGTACCATGGTGCTACCCCAGGCCATGGTGCTCTCATTTGTACCTGTGACTTTAAGATAGTACAGGATCATGGGTATGATCCCATGTGTTGGTATTTTCATTTACATGGTACACTAATGATCATGCCATACTCTTTTTGACAGAAAATTGTACAGCGGTATGATGTGTTAAGTGGCTGGAACTCTCTACCTCCGACCTAGGACAAAGGGTGGGCCTAAATATGGCCAAGATTGCTAAGATCAAAAAAGTTGTTTGTGCTTCGTTCTTTGTCCTGACTTACTACTACTAATATATTAAAAAAGAACAGAAATATAGTTAAAAAGATAAATTGTTAGAAGGGCTTGAAAACGCTTCATTCAAAATAATTAGGTTTAATTTAAAGCCATTTAATTTAAGCCCTAGGATACTGAAATGGCCCATTTAGATAAGAATGTCCCAAAACAAAAAAGTATATAAATCTAAAAAATAGTTGTTACTAAAATTGATTTATATATTTTTGTTTTTTAGAATACACTAAGGACACCTGTTTACACCACATCGTTACGAAGGAATGCCATGGGCGTGGGCCTTGTGTTTGAAGCAGATATGAACTCCCAACATCATCTCAGTCATTGGGTCTTGCAAGGAGTTTGCCTTATTTTAAATACTGATTAATTTTTTTATTTATAATTCCAATATTTTTTAAATATTTTATTTGTTATTTTTTTAAATACAATTTTTTTAACTCGTGGATTAAATAAATTATTATTACCTTATAGTATAATAGTAAATCATGTAATTAGACGTGTAATTGTGTACTGACCTCTACACAAGGTGTATAGACATTAATTTCATGAAGTGAGTTTGAAACTTCTGTCCTAAAAAACATTTTAGTCTGGTTAATTTTTATTATCTGAGAATGTTTACTGTTTAAGATTGTTTGAATTCAAATATTTTTCTGGGTAAAAGTGGTCACTTGGGCCAGTTGATTTGGCCAATGTGTCAAAAAGTTTCTAAGACCTTTTAACATTAAAAAGTTTGTAATATTTTTTTAACATTAAGTTTGTAAGACCTTTATACATTTAAAACTGCTATGGCAATGCTAGTTTATTTATTCTACCTCTAGTATTACACACCACCAGTTTATCAGGCTTTAAGAGCCTTTTAGAAAGCGAAAGAGTAGCCACTCTAGAGTTCTAGAGAAAGAACATCCATTCAAGGGAGTGGCCTGGATCAACCTTGACTATTGGAAAATGTTGTTTACCATGGTAAATGAAATTAGGCATACATGTTAAAAAAAATCATACCCCAAGGCTAAATTGGAAAATGGATTTTAGCTCTAAATTTGGGGGGCCCATTCCATTTAATAGTCTGTAATTTTTCTAGAAGAAATCTAGTTTACAAAATAATGATGAAGATAAATATGATTCAGCTTAAATTCAAAAATGAAATATATAAAACCTCATTTTAGCATTTTTGGAAATGTGCTTAACAATAATTGAATTATATAATAATATTATTGAATATAAAATCTGTATCACAATGTACATGAGAAAATGTTCGTCAGGTTTCTGTACAAAGTACGATAAGAAACCTTATACAACAGGTTTGTATGTCTGTCTGTTGGCATGTTTCAATTCATAAACTACTATAGCTAGAAACATGAAATTCGGCATACAGGTGCATCTTGGCATTTGTAACAACTCTACACTTTTTGGAGTTTTCACGACTAAAAAAAAGTTGTCACCATATGACATGTTATACATCAATTTAAAGGCTTGAAGTGTAGAAAATGAGTATGCAACTATTAAAATTTCACACTAAATATTTTAACTTAATCGAACAAAGACCTGCGATTATCGCCTCACGTGCTTACGCGAAGCACGCCTTACTTGTTTCATGTATATGAGAAAGTTTTTCCTAATTATGATTTTTTCAAATTAATATTAGAGGAGATTAAGAGAGAAAAAAACACCAAAATATCAACTTAATACTTGTTTGGTTTTTAATTTCAAATAATAAAGAATAAACATTGACTTTCATTTTGTATTTTGTTCATAATTCAAAACAATAATATTACATCAACAAAAAAAAATCATACATTAATTGATATTCAAAGTTTAATGTTCCATTTATTCAATTTCATACCAAAAATAAATAAATTACATCTAATTGTAATAAATTAAATTTAAAAAAGAGAAAAGAATAATAAATAAAAATAATCAAGAAATTTTTCAAATTATTACTAACTTACTGGTCCTAAAGTCAATTATATATACATTTTTATTTTATTATTTTTAAAAAATATTGAAATTAAAACTTTTTTATGGTCCTACAAATTCGATTTATTAATATATATATGTATATATATAATGACAAAGAAAAAAAAATCTAAATTATTTAATATGTACAATACGCTTATTCTAAAACATACAAAATTAATTATAAGAACACGTATGGAGATCCCTATGTAGAAGAAAAACAATTATTACAATATTTACACTCTCAAAACAATTTAATTTTTTATTTATTTATAATATTCACATGATTTAATCACAAAAAAGTCACATTATACTGTGGGTATTGATTATACATCGGTATTGATTTTCTTATTTTGCCTAAAAGTAAAAAAGAAGGTGTACTAAAGGTGAAGTTTTCTCTTCAATTTAAGACCTTGAAGGCCCAGGAGCATTTTCTATAGCGATTAGTCAGAGAAGATTTATTATGGAACTCCGTTATTAGAGGGAAAAAAATGTTATTCCTCCAATTTTAATATCATTCCACTAATTAAATTGACAACACTTAATTTAAAAAAATAATAATAAAACAACCATTAACACTTCTACTAACACATCTAAAATTGGCAAAAAAAACCCTTATTTTTGGTAAATACATAATTATATAACAAATAGCCAAACCATATTGAGAAAAATAAAAACAAATAATAATAATAATAGTACATTCTACAACAAATATATATTTTTTTTAAAAAAACTCCAAAAGAGTGAGTCCTGGAAATTTAGTCTTAGAAACAGTTAGTTTTTAACAAAATTTGGCAGAGAAAGTGGAAATAGTTCAGGCTATATTTAATTATCCTTATTTGCCACAAAATAAGGCTGAAAAATATATTATTAACAAATATTACTTAATATTTGATGTGTAAAAAGGCAGCATGATATAAATCTTACTTTATTTATAAATAAGCTTTGCAGTGACGTCATTTAATATAAGAATGAAATTAGTCCCTCCAAAATAAAGGTACTTTATCGTACAAAGTTGTCCATGAATTGTTTCAACCAGGAATAACATATTTTTATCTGGTAAAATTAAAAAAAAAAAAATATTCAGATCAATAATAGTCTATTCTACCTCTAGTATTACACACCACCAGTTTATCAGGCTTTAAGAGCCTTTTAGAAAGCGATAGAGTAGCCACTCTAGAGTTCTAGAGAAAGAACATCCATTCAAGGGAGTGGCCTGGATCAACCTTGACTATTGGAAAATGTTGTTTACCATGGTAAATGAAATTAGGCATACATGTTAAAAAAAATCATACCCCAAGGCTAAATTGGAAAATGGATTTTAGCTCTAAATTTGGGGGGCCCATTCCATTTAATAGTCTGTAATTTTTCTAGAAGAAATCTAGTTTACAAAATAATGATGAAGATAAATATGATTCAGCTTAAATTCAAAAATGAAATATATAAAACCTCATTTTAGCATTTTTGGAAATGTGCTTAACAATAATTGAATTATATAATAATATTATTGAATATAAAATCTGTATCACAATGTACATGAGAAAATGTTCGTCAGGTTTCTGTACAAAGTACGATAAGAAACCTTATACAACAGGTTTGTATGTCTGTCTGTTGGCATGTTTCAATTCATAAACTACTATAGCTAGAAACATGAAATTCGGCATACAGGTGCATCTTGGCATTTGTAACAACTCTACACTTTTTGGAGTTTTCACGACTAAAAAAAAGTTGTCACCATATGACATGTTATACATCAATTTAAAGGCTTGAAGTGTAGAAAATGAGTATGCAACTATTAAAATTTCACACTAAATATTTTAACTTAATCGAACAAAGACCTGCGATTATCNCGTACAAAGTTGTCCATGAATTGTTTCAACCAGGAATAACATATTTTTATCTGGTAAAATTAAAAAAAAAAAAATATTCAGATCAATAATAGTCTAATTCATACCTGAAAGCTATTTGTATTTCAGAATAAAATAGTTTGATTGCCAACATCTGACGACACCTAAACATTTTATTTAAAAAAAAAAAAAAAAAAACATTTTAAAATGGAGAAATGTGCTTAACAATAATTGAATTATATAATAATATTATTGAATATAAAATCTGTATCACAATGGACATGAGAAAATGTTCGTCAGGTTTCTGTACAAAGTACGATAAGAAACCTTATACAACAGGTTTGTATGTCTGTCTGTTGGCATGTTTCAATTCATAAACTACTATAGCTAGAAACATGAAATTCGGCATACAGGTGCATCTTGGCATTTGTAACAACTCTACACTTTTTGGAGTTTTCACTCCGAGTTTTCACGACTAAAAAAAAGTTGTCACCATATGACATGTTATACATCAATTTAAAGGCTTGAAGTGTAGAAAATGAGTATGCAACTATTAAAATTTCACACTAAATATTTTAACTTAATCGAACAAAGACCTGCGATTATCGCCTCACGTGCTTACGCGAAGCACGCCTTACTTGTTTCATGTATATGAGAAAGTTTTTCCTAATTATGATTTTTTCAAATTAATATTAGAGGAGATTAAGAGAGAAAAAAACACCAAAATATCAACTTAATACTTGTTTGGTTTTTAATTTCAAATAATAAAGAATAAACATTGACTTTCATTTTGTATTTTGTTCATAATTCAAAACAATAATATTACATCAACAAAAAAAAATCATACATTAATTGATATTCAAAGTTTAATGTTCCATTTATTCAATTTCATACCAAAAATAAATAAATTACATCTAATTGTAATAAATTAAATTTAAAAAAAAAGAAAAGAATAATAAATAAAAAAATAATCAAGAAATTTTTCAAATTATTACTAACTTACTGGTCCTAAAGTCAATTATATATACATTTTTATTTTATTATTTTTAAAAAATATTGAAATTAAAACTTTTTTATGGTCCTACAAATTCGATTTATTAATATATATATGTATATATAAAACCTCATTTTAGCATTTTTGGAAATGTGCTTAACAATAATTGAATTATATAATAATATTATTGAATATAAAATCTAATCGAGACACCATGAGAATTGATCTTTATGAATCAAAAGCTGAACAAGGTCAAGGAAACTTACAGAGTACCCTGGGGTACATAGGAGGTACCATGGTGCTACCCCAGGCCATGGTGCTCTCATTTGTACCTGTGACTTTAAGATAGTACAGGATCATGGGTATGATCCCATGTGTTGGTATTTTCATTTACATGGTACACTAATGATCATGCCATACTCTTTTTGACAGAAAATTGTACAGCGGTATGATGTGTTAAGTGGCTGGAACTCTCTACCTCCGACCTAGGACAAAGGGTGGGCCTAAATATGGCCAAGATTTCTAAGATCAAAAAAGTTGTTTGTGCTTCGTTCTTTGTCCTGACTTACTACTACTAATATATTAAAAAAGAACAGAAATATAGTTAAAAAGATAAATTGTTAGAAGGGCTTGAAAACGCTTCATTCAAAATAATTAGGTTTAATTTAAAGCCATTTAATTTAAGCCCTAGGATACTGAAATGGCCCATTTAGATAAGAATGTCCCAAAACAAAAAAGTATATAAATCTAAAAAATAGTTGTTACTAAAATTGATTTATATATTTTTGTTTTTTAGAATACACTAAGGACACCTGTTTACACCACATCGTTACGAAGGAATGCCATGGGCGTGGGCCTTGTGTTTGAAGCAGATATGAACTCCCAACATCATCTCAGTCATTGGGTCTTGCAAGGAGTTTGCCTTATTTTAAATACTGATTAATTTTTTTATTTATAATTCCAATANCCCCCCCCCCCCTTAACTTGGCACTATTATTTATGCCAAATACTCCTCCACTAATGTTAACGTGACATATTTTACTTTTAGAGTGTATGTATGTCATTAATTCCTTTTATACCTGTCTCTCTAGTTATATTTTCGTTTATTACACACTGTACAATTTACTAGCATAAAATGTGAAAATTTTAAAGAACTTTTGTGCATTTTCATTAATATTTATATGAAAATGTGTGCAGTACTCATTGATTTTCCCATTCGATAATGATTTCCGATAAGTATCACTAAAACGAAAGATATGACAGTGCACCTTAGGTGGAGTATTTTTACTATTATGGGGTAGTAGGCAGTAAATAATATGTTTTTATTAAGTAGGCAAAAGTTGAAAGCTCACTTAGTACAATAAAGTTATTTCTTTGTTAAAGAGGTGTTTTCTCAACTTTTTAAAGAAAGTTCAAAAAAATTTGTTAAATTTTGTTCACTAATCAAAATGACCCAAATTGTAATGTGGACTATAATAACTAAATATGTCTAAAACATAAAATTTGTTTTTAAAGGAACTTTTTCAATTTATACAATATTGTCAATTCTTTGTTTTTAACTTTTATTTTTGTCTTTGAACATAGTTTTAGTTAAGACTCACTCTGTTCAGTTGAAATCTTAATTGAAATAGATTGACTTATACAAATTTGAAAATGACTCCGGTTAATATCACTTGTCACGAACATAGCAGAGACTAGAAGAGGAATAAATCTGGTACCGTTAAAGATCTTTTAGAAAAGCTCTTACTTGAGGCCTGATCCTACGTATTCTACCGTGACTACTAATAGAAACTTCTGGTTCACCGGAACTGTCGCTACTTTCCCTGTATTGCTTTCGGTAGGATCTTTGAGGTCTCGATTTATCCGGAGCTTTTCTTTTTGAGTTTCTTCGACCTCTGGAAGTACTCGGACCTTCGCCACTCTCCGAGCTCGATATCCTGTTTCGTTTGAGTTGTCGACCACGTGAACTAAATTTGGGCGGAGAAGTCGGCTCGTAATTACTTCCGTTTTCCTCTTCGCTCGGAAGAGGAACGCTGTTACTCTCATTCATATCAAAGTCACAGTTCCTCGCCTCAGTTACTGCTTCCATATCTTGTTCGCTGTCTTCATCTTCAAGAATAACTTCTTGACCAACCTGCTCCACTTCAGGACATTGAGGAGTCCTTTCTCTAACTGGCCTCAATATTCTCACCGTACCTTTGTCATTGTCTAAAAAATATATATTTATAATAGTACATTAAAAGTACATTTATATTAATATTTTTTTATTTAATAAAATTAAGCTAAATTAAAAACGAGAATGTAATTAAAATATTAGACTTACATATTGCTGGAGGAAGTTCATTATCAGAGGAAGATGTACTGCCCTGGGTTACTGTTTTCAAACTGCAATCATCGCCTAAAAAAAAAAAATAATAATCTTAAGGTGGTGACACACTTGAGCATTCGCCCCGAATGAGCATGTGTTTCCGTTCAGCTCGCCCTCTCCATATCTAAGCAAAACGGGGCGAACGCTTGCTCATTCAGGGGCGAACGCACGTTCATTCGGGGGCGAATGCATGCTCATTCGGGGGTGAACGCATGCTCATTCGGGGGCGAACGCATGCTCATTCGGGGGTGAACACATGCTCATTCGGGGACGAACGCATGCTCATTCAGGGGCGAACGCATGCTCATTCGGGGGCGAACACATGCTCATTCGGGGGCAAACGCATGCTCATTCGGGGCGAATGCTCAGGTGTGTCACCACCCTTAAAATGAATTTTATAATCATTTTAAATACTAGTATAAAATATAGATTCAAAAAACTCAAATGAAATCATTATGAAACCCATTGTCTGAATTCAGGTAATATTCACTTCTTTTTATTAAAAAAAATCTTAAAAAGAGAGGGTTAGGGCCTTTTTTCCCAGAGACCATCATTTATTAGTTAGCTTCACATTTGTAACTTTTTTTTGTTCTCTTTATCCTTAATATTTTTATTAATTTAATTTACATCAAGGAGAGGACATCTTAAAAAATATAAATAAATAAATTGGACAAGAATGGGCATTCAGCACACACTTCAGCACTCAAAAAGGGTCCACATAATCGGCCCAGCCATACCAAGATGGCAGCAACTTAAAAGTTTATGTTACTATTACTTTTAAACGGTTTAAAATGAACATATAAAGTGAGTTTCTTCATTTCAAAGACCTTGGGCTTTAAAAAGTTTGGCCAAAATGTGGATTTTTGAAAAAAAAAAAAAAACTTATTGCTTATCACATTCCATTTTAAAGCTCTTTTCTGGTGGATTAAGAAAATGTAAGTTTTTTCCCAAAAATGTTTCACTGGTACAGCAATATTAAAAATATATGGCTGAAATAAGAGGAAAATTCACAGATTTTTTTTTCTCTTAACACAATAAATGCTCCCTCCCCTAAATTGAATGCCCTAACCCATATGAAGCTGTTATAACCTCCACAATTTATTTTATAAATGTGATACTGGTTATATAAAAATTTGCCTAAATCCTATGCTTTGATAATGGACTTAAATTTCAAGGATATAAAATTTGTATACAATGAAATTTAAAAATCTACATTAAAAGTGTTTTTTTTTTTACATTATAATAAGGATAATTTGTTTAAGAAAAAATATTAAAAAGAAAATGCATACTGTCGTCACTTGAATTATTCATGTTATTTTCAGTAGTATCGTCCATGTTTGAACTTTGACCACCAATACTGCTGAAATGTCTTGGTCCTTTATTTCTTGGCCTTAAACCCCGCCCTGAAAATAAAAATCATTTACTCAATTAGATTCCTAGATAAGAATTCATTTTTTTTCTAAACAATTAAAATATTTTGGAAGCTGAAAACAATTTTAACAATTTATTGTTTTTACAAAGTTTGAATTTAGGTTGTTACATATCCAAGGAAATTTTACCAACTTATTAATAATAACAGTATTAAGATAATTTAATTGCCTCATAACAGTGAATTTGTTATGATAATAATTGGGTTCTGTCTGTCTGTCTGTATCCCACCTCATACCCGAAAGCACCCAACAAAAAATCCTAAAATTTTGATGGTATGTTTTAAATAATAATCCAAGCACAGGAAAGTCTCAAAAGATCATCTCTAAAAATCAAGGGGTTGGCATTTTATTAACGGAATTGCTTCACGTGGGGTGAAGAGAATGAAAGAGGAGGACGTTTTCAGTACAATATACTTGCTTTTACTTTTATTTTAATTTTATCTTTACACCGTATGTCCTTAAAAATTGCGAATTTTTTGTCATAAAAAATAAACAATAAAATACCTAATGAATGGTAAGATTCTAAACAACATAATTATATTTAAACACAAAACAAAGTTTTACCAGAATGAGAACTTTCATGTCCAAGTGAATTTGAATCATCAGTAGTAAATTTAACTCTTGAAGGCCTCAACCGCGATGAAATAGCTAAAACAAAAACCAAATAAAGTATATAATAAAAGTAAATAAAATTTAAAATACATTTATTCAGGGGAACATTTATCTGAAAAAGTGAGTGTGACGGATCACAAAAACAACATATTCAAAATTTATTTCAAAAACACTTTTGTTTTCTGTCCAATTTTGTAAAAATTAAAATGAAGATTCGAATTTAGAAATCCAGAGGGGCTCAACAATAACATGCTCTAGAAATTGGCTCTGTAGTTTAGGTTCCACACCATTTGCTCAGTTAACACTTTTTTGGGGAGGCAGGGTGTAACGTGTAATTAAGTGGTTATCATACTCGAAAAAACCAAAGGGAGATAAAGACATATTTAACAGAATAATTGTGCCAAGTGGATGTGTGAAGAGGCAGGTTCCCACCCGTCCTATATTATTGAACAGGAAGAAGCCACGTTTGTTCAATGGGTCCATCTCTGAGGTCAATGTTTTCAGATTTAGAACCTGAGTTCAATTTTTCATGACAGAGGTGAAATAACCACTCTACATGGTAATCACTCAATGAAATTGGATATAAAAATGTAAACTTCACTCGAAATGAATACTAAAGAAAATTTACGCTTGAGTTTTATAATCTATAAAATTATTCTCAACATTAACTTATATAAGAAGTACAATAACATTTTTAAAATGACTAAAATATTGTTTGCTGGTCAAATTAAATTAGGATCTTTCATGTGTTCCACTTCTATAGCTTTATACACACACACTATAACCTCCACCACACTATCCCATTCAGACAAGCGATCACCTTTCACACTCAATACCAATGATACACATTCTTCAATTTGAATTTTCCAAGAAAGGAAACCTTAAAATATAGAAACCAATTTAAGTAGGAATTGCTACCACAATATGTTACTCATACAAACTGTAAAAATGTACTTCTAATTTGCCCGCCAACCCAAATTGCTCTTCTTTTCTTTTTTTTGCCCCCTTCCTTAAAATCTACCCCTCTAGGATAAAACTATGATGAGGTATTAAGTTTTGAAAGTGTCAACCAATTTTTTTTTGCTTGTTAACCACCAGCATGTGCATCCCTTGACGATTTTCTGATACGGTATTGCACCCTAGCAGGCAAATAGGTTTCTTACCCCTGACATACGAGTAAGTATTTAGAAAATACATAGTTTGTTAAGGAATATTGCAATACTTACAGCTTCGAGTGTTATTATCTTCACTATCGATGGCAGAGGAAACTTTTCCATTTATACTGTTAATTATCTCAGCTTTTCTTCGATCTAACATTGAATCTGAAAGCATAAAGGAAAACAATGTAAACAAGAAGATCGTAATTTGTACATAGTTTAACTTACTATTCAAACCCACTTTATGTCCATTGCTGCATTACGCACATGATGATGAATTTATAGTTTTTTATAAGACCTCGTCCTCAAGTGTTAAGAAACCTACGACTTATATGGTATGTCTAACTTTATCAGAAGTTTATATTCAAACTTTTTTTAATAATGACTAGGGGGCTTCGCCACCTACTCGCTTCGCTAAGATAATTCAGGAAATATCATATAATCCTAATAAAAATTAAAGTACAACTTACCAATACTTGTTCTTGTCTGATCATCTTCACTATCGTTGTACATGGGAGTTTTCACATGATTGTATTTGACAATTACTTTTTTACTCGAAGGACCTGAAAAATATTATTTTTACATTATAAACAAACAAACAAGAGCAAATGAAGTAACATTATTTCATCTTTTTAATATTGACAGTTTCATGTCTTGGCTATGGGACATAAACTCGAAAAGCGTTACCAAAAAACTAGCGTTACACAAGTAACAGGGAGTTAGGAAGATATAGGAGGTGTTCAGTCAAGTATGCCCGCTCTTGGTATAGTGTCTTCCCTTACCGCACTTGGTAGGGCCTACCCACCCCTGCTCCCGATTACACAAGTGTTACCTACCAAAAAAACAACACCAAAAAGCGTTACATGCAGACTCGTATGCAAGCAATTTTCTTATGTTTTAAAAATATTTGACATGCTAGAGCATACTAAACTTTTCTATATTGAACCTGATTTTCCACTTCTAACAAAACAATCTTGCACAAACATGTGGCGTTCTTCCATGATGGCGACTGAAAGTCAAATACTTCAAGGCGTGGAATGGAATACCACCTGTCTTACGAGTATGCTCCACTCTTTTTTAACGGATCACTACCCCTTCTAAAAAACACAGCCCTCCTTGCACATAATCCATTTGTCTAGTGTTTTCCACTTGTTGGCTTATTATGTGTTTTCATGGTTAAATTAATGGTACTTCTTTAGATTGTTACTCCCCTATGTTTTTTTTTTTTTAGAATATAAATGACTTTATGAAGAAAGACTTTTAGAATATAAATGACTGAATGACTATTAAGACAAGGGGATGTTTAGTCCAATTTACTTTGGGACAAAGGAATATTA
>KZ651521.1:319132-333261 GCA_001010745.2 Gerris buenoi
ATATTTTATTGTTATTTTTCTTTTATTTAAGCAAATGAAAACAACAAACATAAATTCTAGAGTTAAGAATCTTAAAATCTTTTAATCGCCTAGATAAGCTTGATAAAATTTCCCATTTAATATGAATGGAATTTCTTGAATATGAAAGTATCAGTATTTTATAAATTAAATCTTAAAAAAAAAACCCCATTCATACAAGTAAAGTATTTATATTTTCTCTCGGTAAAGTTATTGAAAAAATAAACAATTAATAGAAACAACCCAATATAAAATCAACCCAATAAATCAAATACTACCATTTCAATTAAATCAGCCAAAATAAAATAAAGTTGATTATTTTTTCTCACCCATCATCCAAATTAAAATTGGATTTTTTTATTTAAAACCAAATTCGTAAATAAACTTAAATCTATTCTTAAAAAAATAAATAAAGGTTAACTACATAATTAATAAAATAAAACAAAACAAAAACAAAAATAAGTTTTACGGTATATCGTTTAATTAAAGGGCAAGCACCCAATAAAAAAATACATAGTATTTACATAAAATAAACAATTTGGTAACAAAATAAATAAATTTTTCGAATTCTATTTACAAATTATACAGTTCATCAAAAAAAGAATAATCAATTTAAGCCGCTACTTCCTCAGTAAATTTGGTAACAGGGAAGATTATTTTTTTTACAGAATTTTATAAATTTAATTTATCCATTAACAATTTATTTAGGCAAAAAATTAGTAATTTCAAAAGGATACAAGTAGTTACATTATAATTATAGTAATTACCAAAAAAGCAACCAGAAATAACATTTTAGTTTAAAAAATTGTTTGGAATATTTTTTTAACAGATCATTATATTAGCTTTACCTTGAAAGATTTATCACATTAACGATCACCAAAATCATAAATACATTAAAATGATTGTGTTAACAACTAATTACAAATTTACAAATTTCGCTCTTTCTGAGATCAATATTTACATTATTATTTTCTTATTTATAATACAATGAACAATTTTAACACAATAAATATTCAAACACTGATACAATTAGGTGTATCAACCTTATTATATTGTTTCACAGTCATATGTATGTAATAATACATTTAATACATTTTCATATATACATTATACATTTAAATATAAAATTAGGAACTAGATTTTTTTAAATTATTTAATATACAAAAAAAGACTAATTGGCACTAAATTTTTATTAAAAAAATTACAATCTTAATCGTGATCAAAAAGTCATGAATCGATCATCGATTTCGATTAAAATTACTATATAATAATCAATATGATGTTGCTGTATTTTAAAATGTTATTAATTTTGACTAAATACTGACAACACTGCGTGTATGTTCCCATGTGGCACGAGTTCTATAAGCATGCAATCGTTTCTTCTTCTTGGTACGAGGCTGTATTTCAGCCTGAGGTTCCACTTCTTTCACTGGTTCTCGGTTCTTTTCTCTTGTATAGTCTTTCATCTCTAACTCAGCTAAGAGTGTGCTAAAAAACAACAATATTATATCTCAGTCTTAGAAAATAATAGATTACAGAAGAAAGGATAATGGCAATATTCAGTTTCCCTGAAATTGGGAAAAAAACAACTGCAGTTTGATCAGAGGCAACTCAGATAAAATGTTGGTTGAATTAGAGGTACCAAAAAATCACTAATTGTGGAGACACAAGAAATTTGCGTCTATTAATACCATTAACACTATCCTATTAATATATAAGTAAAAAATGAGGATATGTCAAATTATAGATTATGGGATTTTTGTCATGGTCCTGAAATCGTTCTACAAATAAAGGTGGAGATACACATGCCTGTAGCTTGAACAAAAACATGCCAGCTACTTGCATGTGTATTATGTCAAATGGCATACCTGTAGCTGATAATCAAGCAGATAGAAACTCGATAAAAAAATCCTTAGCATGCCAGTTACTGGCAAATACCCACATTTGGCATGCAAGCTACGTCCTCATTTTGACGGCACGTGTATCTTCGCCTTTAAGTTATTTGGCTTAGCACAGCAGAACAGTCCTAACAAATTTTTTGTGCTCATAGAATGGCAAGAGTTCTTGTTAGGCCAAAGTCATGTCTGATCTTTCACAAGATTGTCTTGCTTAACATAAGATTCATTTTGATTTGATTTTATATCTATTAATAAATTTATTCACACTTCTTCTACCAACATGTTTCTCTTATCATAAACTCTGTAAAATTAAAACTAAAAGAGACAATATAAATAAAATTAAAGTTACTTTTTCTGAAGTAGAGCTTTAGTGGCATTATACGAGAGTGGCGGTATAATGGAAAATGGAGTCCAAGTAAACGCATCATCTGATTGCCAATTACCAGAAGTGTTCCTGACTCCTTCCACTCTATCATCACTTCTTCTTCGAGGGTCTTCATCAGGATGACGAACTTTAACAAAGAACACATTCATTTTGTTATAATTATGATACTTTTGTTGTCACAAGGAAAATGTAACAAATAGGACATATTTTATAATTATATAGTCCTTATGGTACTTTTAGCTTTTTTCAGATCTAAATAAAATAAAATGTTTACTGTTAAGTATATCTAGGACTAATAACTATTCACATCCACCAATTTGTGAAAAAAATTAGATTTTTTCTTCTTTTTTAATTGTCCCATACATTACTTTAAAAAAAACATATTATGTATCAACCCAGGATATTTTTAATGATTGACATTTTACATTTTTTTCAGTTCAGAATGTAATCAAAAGTTCTTTAAGAACTATAAATTTAAAATTATGTCCCATATGTTACATTTGACCCATAAACAAAATATAGAGAACACAGTACACCCTTTCTCAAGAATCTAATAACTAAAGGGGTGTACTTCTAAAGGTATAAATTAATAGAGGTTACTCTTCATGTACACACAACATGTACAACGTGTAAAACATTTTTATATTACACAAGAATGTAGAAGGATGTACAGAATGTTCTTCTTTAGACTGTTACTCCCCTTATAGGAACAAATGTGATATTCATTTGTCCTAAAGTACATTGGACTAGACATCCTGTCTTTGTAGTTATTTAGTCAAAGCCATTTATTTTCTAAAAAAAAAATAATATTAATAATAACAGAGAGGAGTAACAATCTAAAGAAGAACCCTGAAAAAAACATAGAGTAACAATCTAAAGAAGAACCCTGAAAAAAACATAGAGTAACAATCTAAAGAAGTACCCCAAAAACAACTACTAGAACAACTTAAAGCTTTAAAAGATTATATAATTAGTAAATGCCAGCACTAAGATCGTAGTGGTATTATACTATTTCTTAGTATAAAGAAAGTCAGTCGCAAGTATATTTCTTTGTCTAATTTTATGTAGTTTAAATGCTCTCCCATTTACAGGGTGTATTTCCACATGTTGCAGAAATGAGCTGTTGATCTCAGGTAGTTTACTAGACAGGTTATAACTTTATTTCTGCTTCTGTATGCCCCTTCTGGGATTCAAACCATAATAAATAAATAAATAAATAATCTTTATTTGTAGAGACTATACAGAATATAGTATTACATAAGTCAAAATTACATTAATAAATATGCACAGAGAACTATTGCCAAATTGCCATGATATAGTTTGATTTAAAATAAAAACTACAAACTAATATCACATTTATAAATAAATTAAAACTTAAAACTACCTACAAACTAATATCACAAGACTTACATGCCAGACTTAAAACTAAAATGTTATCTACTGGGATATTCGATAACATTATAAGTACTTAAATCTAAAATCACATGTATTCCTATGATCTAATTTGTTGGGACAACACAAACATATAAATAAATAATTGTACTATCTAAATAAATTAAAATATTCTTCTATACTGTAAATAGGGTTATTAACAAGAAATTCCTTGATGATTCTGCAGAAATCCTCGTATTTCAGCTTTTTCACAGAATCCTCTAACCTATTAAATAATAATAGTCCCAGATTCCGGTGACCAGTTCTAGACTTATTCAGTCTATGTTTAGTAAGCAGCAAGTCAGTCTTATTTCTGGTATTATAACAATGCTGGTCCTCCAAAGTAGCAAAGTCCTTTATATTTAATTTAATAAACTTCAAGCAATTGTATATATAAAGATTATAAAAAGTGAGTATGCTGAGTTTTTTAAACAAAGGTTTGCAGTGAGCATCCCTTGCAGCTCCTGATAAGATTCTTATGACATTCTCTTGTTTTAAGATAAGTTAATTTAACCAGACAAGTCGTTTTTTAATTGTAATTATTCTAACCGGGAACATCAATTTTACTGTATAAACTCTATACAAAGCAATAAAATAATAATAAAGCTTACAAACTACTTAAATAAAATTATACATTTCTACGACTACATACAAGCTATAGAATCACCTGCACGATTCACTCTCTGACTTGGCTGGTCCATAACTTCCCTCTGACCTAAAATAAAAACAAGTTTAACAATCTCAATTAAATCCAAGCAATGAAATTTTAAAACTCAAGTATAATTTATATGTTTGTTTTCAAAAATTGGTTAAAAAAAAGTTGCATTATATATCAAACGCAATTAAAATATTTAACAAACTGCATGAACTGCATGATATAACACTGAGGTAAAATTAAATTATCCACCCACAAAAACTTTATTTATAAGTAGATTTACTTATTGAAGATGTCCATTTTTATTGTTTCTCTGAACTATTAGCATAGTAAAATAAAATATATTTTGCCTCTAGAATTATGTATTTGCTGATTAGAAATATTTTTGATTTATCCAAAATAGCTGACACAACACACACTTGAATAGAGCATATTATTAGACCTGAAGTTTTGTGGCAACAAGAAAAATTGAACTGAGGATACCACCCATTATAGAGTTGCTAAACAATATTTTAAAATTGAAACCTAGTTTAATTATATAAATTAATTGATTTTGCGCTCGTATTGCTTCAAATTTTTGATAAGGCCTCAGAACGCTTTTGGGGAATGTTGTTGAAAAGTAAATTTCTATTGTCTTTGAATTTTTGTCAGACAACTTATTCATTAAAATACATTATTTCCAAAAATCATTTAGTTACCTTGATCATTGAAAAACACATTTGGTATGAGTTGCTGAGAGGTACACTGTGCTCTGCCGGGAACCAAGCGCTGGAAGGACGGTGGATACGGGCTGCCGTCAATATCTACAAGGAAGGGTGGAGGCATCAGGTGAGGAGGTATATGAGTTTGAGCATCTAAAACTATGTTACTGTCATCTCCTGTTACTGTAGGTCTGTAGTCAGTATGAAAAAATAGCTCTTTGGGTAACTGCAACAATGAATAATAGTGGATATTAGAGATTAATCAAGTCACACAATCTAATAATTATTAGTTGTAAAGCAGAAACTAATCTAGGTTTTATTCTGAAGAGATGATTCTAGTGGAGTCAACAAAGCACATCACTTCGAACTACAGTCTGTGCCAAACAAGAGTTAGTGTGTTGACAGCGTGGGAAATCGAGTGACACACAGATTGGCCGACCCCTCTTGAGGGAAAAAAATAATTATCCTTGCCTAGTTGGCCCAACCTTTTGTCTGAGAAAATCTCGAGCTCTCATAGGCTCCCCACTCCAGGTACATGAAAATAAAATAACATAAATCAATGGCAAAAACCTTTTTAAGTAGGAAACTAAGGATCTCTATAAACATATCTAAATTAAATTATGTTCAATGGTTTCATAGGTCAATTACTTTGAATGTAATTAGAGAAATAATCATATCTACAATTCAAACTTCGATTTTCACAATAAACCATTTATTATTTAAAAAAGAAAATAATGGATTCTCATACTGCTTTCATGTTATCTGAGTAGAGTGAAAAACCGAAGATAAGAAGATGACCATGTGAGTCTGTAGCAGCAACCATTGTTCCATCTGGCGACCATTTAGCATCAAATATAGCTCCGTTATCTTGACCAACGATGCAATTCTCATACTTAGTCACTTGATTCCCTGTTTTTAAGTCCCAGAAGAATATAACTCCATCATGACCAGCAGTAAAAAGTACCTGTAATCAAATTTTTAATTAACCTTCTGGTGGGCGCGCCATCTAGAGTCTCAATACCGGGCGCGCGCGGTACTCAGTTCTGACTTTCTTTAACTCTCTTTAAACCAGTATATTTTTTATTTAGAGGTAAAATAACAATAACTTACAACTAATTGCCCTTCTTTAATACAAAAATTATACTTTTTTAATATAAAAATTAAAACTTAAGACATTTACATTATTAAAAAAAAAAAAAATTAAGACATTTACATTATTTAAAAATTTAAGACATTACTATTTTAAAATAAAAAAAATAAAGAATTTAAAAATTCTGATCCAATCTTCAGGATTAGTGTATTTTTTTCTCTTGACCCCTAGAAGATACATTTTGAATAAAAAATGTTATAGCTAAATAATAAACCCCCATCCCCTTGGTACCCTCTCCCTTTTATAAGGGGGGGGGGTCTAAATAATAATGAAAACTAATATTAAATCAACACTTATATAAGAAAATTGCAAATAATTGTTGGTCTATAGGAATAAAAAATACTTACATTTCTGGGCGCAAACGGCACTGAGTTCCGCAATGTAGAGGTAGGACAAATTAATTCCCGATATCACAATAAAAAGCACTAATAAACACCTGCTAGCTATCTCTTACTCCCTAGAAGGGTTTAAAAAAGGAATACTGATAAGCCTCCTCGACCTTGAACCTACCAGTTGGGTTTTATATTTAAAAATCTATGTTTGCGGTACTGAGTGCTGTCGCGCCCGGCAGAAGGTTAAAATAATTTTTACAAGGAAGTAGAAATTGACAGATAATTGTGCACTTCTACTAGTAATTGAAGAAGAATCCCTCCATTGGAGCTTAACAAACTTGCAGCAAAAGAGTGTAAAACTGGAGAAATATTGTTCTATTCTTAGCTGTAAGGTTTACTTTTTTTCCCCCATTTTTACTTTCATAAAATTCTAACTTAACTTAATATACTATTTTTATAAAATCTAACTTTTGAAATAGTAGTTTCTTTAACAGTTAAGTCTAAAAGTATAACAATTCATTAATAAAAATAAATAATTAATGCGTGGCTTACAGTAGAAATTGTAGGATGACATTCAAGTACGTAAGCTTCTTTAGTATGACCCTTGAGGACATGGAGTAGTTTGCCTGTTGTCGAATGCCAGACTTTGATGGTAAAATCATTTATAGATGTAACTAAACAGAAGTCGTTGCAAGTCCAGTTCAAAAATACAGCCGCTCTAACTTTGCAATCAGGATTCTCCGGCACGTTTTCACTGTAAAAGAATACATAAAACAAGGGCTATTACAGAATATGTGATAAAGTTGTGGTATATAAAGTTACACAATTAGTGTTAGTGAGCGACACCAAGGGATGTGCCATGCAAGCGTGACACATAGGAACTGTTCCAACATCAGACAATTATGTCAAAAAAATGTTAGCTCGGCATTACGCCATGTCCTGCATCGTTTGGTCATGTCGGACTCATCAGGGGCCCACGATTTAACGATGCAGGACATTGCGTAATGTCAGATGTTGGTTCAGTTCCTATGTGTCACAATTGCGTGGCACATCCTTTGGTGTCTCTCACTAACACTGTGTACCTTATTGCAGTGTTTAAAATCTCGGTATTAAATTGCTGATGTATATAAAGTTATATTTACACAAATATTTCAGAACTTGGATAACTTGTTTTTCCAGAGAAATAACTATTATGAAGGGTTTAAAGTCCAAGTCCACTACTGGAAGAATCTTCAAGGGTGTGGTGCATTGTGATGTTAATTCGAAACGACAAACAACAAGGTAAGAAAAACGGAATTCAAACTCGGATTTCACCTACGCAGTAAGATTTGTCAAACACAGTAGACATTGGATTTTAATCATTTGTGCGTTGACAAAACGCGAAGTCCCACTCTCTCACAGATCTGGGATTTTGTGGAAAAGAACCTTTGGCACTAGTAAATCTGGACTTCTTTGACAATCAATAATGATCATATTTGAAAATTTAGACCAAAAACAAGTTTCCCTTGACAGGTTTTTAAATGAAACACCCTAAATCTGAAACTCCAGGAAAGTTCAGTAAAAATTAAAAACAGAAAGATGAAGAAATCTCTGAGAATGTGCATAAAATTGATTTGGAATAGGAATAGGACTTTATCATCTGTAACAACAACTTGATATCTGGCACAGGTGTTGAATAGTTTGTCCTACAAGTAGGATTATGCCTGGTGGTGAAAGGTGGCTTTCATGATAAAACTTAACGATAATTTTAATATTGCTAAAATGTGGTGGCTTATGGAAATTTGTAAACAAATCTGCTAGGATTCATATTGCACATAAGAAAAAACCTTCTTTTACATACACCACAATAAAAGCAAAGATCACAACTGAGGTGAGCAATCAAAACCAATGTTACTTTTCTGGAAAATAGTGACAATGAACTTAGAACAATTATATTATTTAATCTTTAATAATATATAAAAGGACAAATCTTTTTATAAAGGATCTAAACTGTGGCATCGATATGCCCCCGTGTAGGGGACGGTGAGAGAAGAAAAATGAGCCTAAGATCGAGAGGAGTTGTTAAGGTCTTTCCTCTTCCTTTCGAGCCCCATGGGTGCTCGGTCCCTGGTTTCACTTCATAAAAATCAAAAACTAAAATTATTAAATAGTATTCTTAACACATGAATTAATTCCTATTTTAATTGAAATGTATAAAATAATACACATACTTGTTCAAACAGGTTGACATTTGAAGTAGAAGGGTTTTCCACTTCTGTGCTTGATACTGCCAGATAATAACAGTACCGTCTTTACTACCCGTGGCAAATCTAAGAGTATGGTGAGCCCAGGCGATACTATCAACTCTATCCATATGCTTATCCATTTCCATTATTCTGAAATCATAAGAGTTTCAAATAAAATTATAAATTTTTGAATTTTTCCATCATATTATAGCAGTTTGCCAAAATACATATAATTATTTCATTTCTTGCATTAAGACACAAGTAGTGCATGAAACTCACCGATGAGGAAATTCTCCACTCATGCAGTAAACTCTGACATAATGATCAGCGCTGCCAGCAGCTAGGAACATTCCACTGGCTGAGAAAGCACCGCAGATAATTTGAGCCTGTCCAGGACGCATCTTCTCATTATAAAGAACTGGGCGATCACTGTTATCAAATTATAAAAAAAATTATATTATTACCTAATAAACAACCATTAAAAACCATAACCACCAACTTATATTTTTAACCATTAAAAATATATGTAAAAGAGTAGCTCAAAACTGTATAAAGCTTACGGAAACTGATATCCTCCCCCAGGTTCTTCAGTATAGTTCCAAAATGCAACGGATCCATTAGAGCTTGTACTAACTAAGTAATATGTGTCATCATTTAGAATAAGTGGACAGAAGTACACTCCAGTAATAACACCATTCTGGGCTGCTAACGTGGCAACCTAAAAAATAAGCCAAATTTTAAATTGAAACGCCATACTTATGAAAAGAAAGGCCATGTACTGGATTGAGGTGGTAATGCAAGTATAACGAGGCCTGCCTCGCTATGTGACTAAGTGTATTAAGATAACTAACCGGTGAACCAGTTTGGAGACACCAAACCCTGATGAATTTATCTTGACTACCTGCAGCCAACAATGTATTTTTAAAATTAACAGATATATCAGTGATTTCTGATGTAGCTCCTCGAAGACTAGACAAAAGTCTCCCATCGATAGCACTCCAGATCTTTATCAAGAAATCATCAGCACCCTTATGGAAAACAAACATTATATTATAACATTGAAAGAAAAATATTTCAGAGAATACAGCCCAAATTTGAGTAAAGTCAAAAATGATTATATCTAGTTGAACATACAGTAATAATATAGTTGCCCGTTTGGTCAAAAAGAACACAGTAGACTGATGATAAATGTCCAAGGGTTCTAACAAGAAGTTGTTCTCTTGAAAACAACTGTCGGTTAATAATTTGGGATTTTGACAGAGGTCCTGATGTCTCTCGTCCATGAAGAACACGAACTGAAAGAAAATTATGTAAGATTAATTTTATGGTCATACGGAAATGTGGGTAAATCAAAGTTTTGTGAAAAAACCAACAGGTAAATGTCAATTAAGGAGGAGGATAATCATTATTGAGTGGAGAAGAAGTTAATAAGTGCCAGTTTCAACCAGTGAGGCATTCCATGACACTAGTAGAATAAATTTTTAACAATGCTCTACTGTGAAATTTCCATGTAATCATATATTATGGAGGGAAATCATATTTTTCCTCCATTACCTCCAAAAGAGTAGAATTGGATTGTTTCATCAAGCAATTTTTGAAGTAAACTGGTAAAAATTAAGAACGCTCAATTGTAAGATTTACTTTTCATAACTAGTTTTTCACTGTGGACATCAAATTATCGTTTATTTCAGGGGTGGGAAAATGTGACTCTTCGTTAAGTTAGTTGAGGCTCCCATTCAAAATTTATATATTTTTTAGGTTTAAAGATTTCCAAAGTTCAAAATCAAGATTTTATTATTTTGAAAATGTACGTGGTGTGATAAAAAAGTATCTGACCTTAATTTTTATTGGCCAAACAAAGAAAGCTGCTAGCAGTCTAATTTAAATTTTTGGTACAACATGTTGCAATGATTTTTTTATTCCACAATGAAGTTCATAAAGTAAAAATATAGTTATTAGTTGACCAATCATTAAATGAATTACTGCAGATGTACTTAACAAATTTTACAAAAGATTTCACCAAAGTTCCAAATTATTTCCAAGATTTAACCAAAGTTCTTCGCTCAATGTTTATTTTAATTATTAAATTGTTGAAATAATTATTTGTATTGTCTCTTTCTTAATTTTATTTTCTTATATGTGTACTTTTCTTTCCATGAGTTATTTTTTGATGTGACCGTCTCCCAATTCTTCAAAATTATTATCTTATTTCTATATTGATTAAACCATAAACTGTTTAACGACAGTCTTTTATTAGATAGTATCTCACTATATACCCCCAGGATTCTTTTAAGTTACTGATTTTGTGGAGACTTCTTATGATAAACATGGTACTGGTATATAATGGCTAAAAGATAGTTTACATTAACTAATTAATACTAATCAAATTATAATTATTATTAACACCGGGAGACAGACAGAGAAAAATAGACTCCAGCGCCGGGACTTGAACCACGGGCCTCCTATATTTCCAGTATAGACGCTCTAACCAACTAAGCTATTCAGGAGAATGATTTTCTCTGCCATAACCGATAACTAGTCCCGAATCCAAGCTTTCAATATTTCTGCATGTAAAAATTGAATTTCTAATTAATACTATAAAATTAAATATAATACTAAAAAAAAAAAAACAACAAATATATTTACCAGTATTATGAACATCAGATCTAACACTGTTGGGAAGAGGTATTTGATGTCTCCGCACTGAATAATCAGATAATCTCCAATGTTTTCTCCAATCATCTGCAAAAAAAACACCTTTTTTTTTTTTTTTTTTTAATGATTTATTTTTTATTTACAAAATTTATGTATTTATTTCAACCCTGATGATTTTAATAAATTTTACGAAGCTAGTTGGTTGAACTATGCAGTGTTTATCGAACCATACCTCACTAATTTTATTTTAATGTATAAAATAGGAAAGCTAAATTATATCTTCTAACAAATCTTAGCTCCTCAAGGAAATTTTCAGCAAATAAAAGTTTACCTGATACAAAGCTTTCTCTCCAATTAATTTACAAAACAATGTGCAGTCTAGAAAAATGAGGCTTTCCAATAAAATGCTCAACTCCAAGTAGAAAATTGTTGTTACAATTTACCTTTAGTTTTTCTAAGTAGCGACTGGTTGCCAGATCCTAGAAGTGTGTTCAAACCAGGAGCGGAGGGGGTTAACTCTTTGTTTAACAGAGGATTAACTCTCAGTAAAACATCTAACAGATGATTAGACTTGATGTGATTGTACTTAGATATCTAAAAACAACAAATACAACAATATAACAAGCTAAGAGCACGGCAGTATACAAGGACAAGTTCTAGTAAGCATGCAGTGTATCTTTACTACAGTTTGCATGTTATATGTTGTGACTTTTGACAGTGCGGGAAAATCAAAAAAAATTGGAGTGGGAAGCCAATGAGAAGTTAGGATTTTGAGTTCTAGAAGGTTGCCATCTGGGCAAGCATAAATTTAACTAGCCCCAACCCTCCCACAGGCCTAGTGGCTTTATTTTTTTCCTCATTTAAGTTGGTCAATCTGAGTTTTAAAAAGTCACAACTCATAATGCACATGTTTTTCTCACTCTCATATCTCAATTTCATCTAAAGATAAGCTTATGAAATTTAAAACATAGATTCAGCTTAAGTAGCTTAGGACACAAAAAATTAACCCTTTAATATTTAGCTTCTTCAAATGGGGAGAGGTTTCAAAGTTTGCATTATCGTTACCCCCTCACTCATGTCATAATCAATATTATAAATGACTTCCAGAATAGCTAGAAACTTAAAATTTGGCAAATTTGTAGCTTTAGTAACTGAAAGGCAAAAATTACTACTTTCATGGGCAACACAGATCATTAATTTTTATGGCTTAACAACTTGCCCATTTTCTGAATGAGACACAAAACTCACATAAAAGTTACGTGGGTGATGAAAAGTGGAGAGAACTCTGAAGAAAAGAAAAAAAAAAACCATATACCCTCCAAAATAAAGTGAGTCTTATCAAAGTTGTGATATCAGCATTGTGGCCAAGTCAAGTGTTACGCAATAAAAATTAAAGAACAGTGTTTTTTTTTAAATCCCGATATATTACAGGAAGGGGATCTGGCATTTAAGAGTAGTGTAGCTCTCGAAGGCAGGAGAGAAGTAAAATAATGGAAAAAAGAGCAGACTTGGCCACAATGTAGATATCACTATTCTCTTAGGGGGGTAGTGCCCCCAAATTTAGAGTTACAATTTTTTTATCGATTACACCTCTCCCGGAGGGGGGGGGAGGCATGATTTTTCTGGACATACATATATATTGGACAAATAGTGTAGACGATTCTACACAGACTAAGGATAAACCCTTTATTTTATTTTTTTTTAAATACTTTATAGACTAAGGGGGCCTTAAAACAAGAAATCTATCAAAATCAAATTTTGGCGCCACTGTAATACTTCCTCTCTGCATATATACAAATTAAATATGAGAAAGTCAAATAGAAATGAGAAAAATAAGTAAGTTAATTAAGAATTTCTAAGTTTAGAGGACAGATTTTGATATAAATAAATTTTCTTCATATAAGAATAAAATATATTAATTTATACAAGCATATTTATTAGTTATTAGGCTCCCTCTTATTAATTGGCTCCTACTAATTTAAATAAGCTTTCTCTAATCTCCAATATATAAATCAATAATTGAACAAGCGTAATTAATTAAAATTTTGGTTAAAAATAAGAAAGAAAACAAATAAATTAATGTTTTCTTTCTACCTGTGTCTAATATGAGTTAAAATGAGTGAGAGAGAGAGCAGCTGGCAGCTGAGTTGAAAAAGAGAAGGTGGTCAGAACAAGGTGGGGAGGCAACGGTAGTGGGGGTTAAATTAGTTCTCATTATCACCGTTTTTCTTTACACAAGTAGCGTTGCAATCGCTACACTACAACATTCTTAACTTCAATCCTTTAGATAACAACTAAAAATATGTTAATTATTAAACAAATTAATAAATAATTAATTACTATTAAAAACGTGGGAAGGAATCAAAAAACAAAACAAATATGAAAATAATAATGAAAGTAATGCGACGTCTAGAAAAAGAAAAGGGGGGAAGGGGGTAGGCGTGACCTTGATATAGGGTTGGGATATCGAAAGAAAATATCGATATTTCCGATATATCGACATCGAGTGAATGAATATCGATATCAGTCGATATATCGGAAGAAATTATCGATATTTCCGATATATCGAAAACCTACCGACTACCCCAGTTTTCACAGGTGATGAGCAAAAAAAAAAAAAAAAAAAAAAAAAAAAAAAAAAAAAAAAAAAAAAAAAAAAAAAAAAAAAAAAAAAAAAAA
>KZ651521.1:345034-365801 GCA_001010745.2 Gerris buenoi
CGGCACTTTTATAGAAAAAGGCCCCCCTTTTCTTTTTAATCTAATACACTTTCTTACAACTTAATACACACTTTTTCAATATAAATGTGTGATATTCCTTTGTCCCAAAGCATATTGGACTGAATATCCCTTTGTCTTAATAGCTACTTAAACTGAGGGATATAAACTCTTTTGTATAAAAAACAAAAGGGGGGGCCCTTTTCTATAAAAGTACCCTGCTTTCCTAGAATATTCTAGGCTTGGGTTCCCCTTTACCCTTGATTTGATTCTTAATTCTGAGAAATAAATCTTAAAACTAATTCCGTTTAATCCGGACTTTCAGTAATCCGGACTGGGTCCGGTCCGGGGGGGATTTGCAATTTGCTGTTAAAACTACACTTTTGCAATATTTTCTTTATTGATACCTTCCAAACATCGTATTTTTTCTGAAATAGGGACTTATTACCTCTTAGTGGGGTAGTGTGCATGAGCTTTTATTATGCTTCATTGTGATTGGATGGCTTACAATTACGATTGCAGGAACAAACAATTAGAAAACCTCATCAGCAATGTATTCTGTGTCACGCTTGCGTGGCACAACCCTTGGTGTCTCTCACTAAACTAATTGTGTAATTAAAAAACATGTGGGGTCTTCTGTCGTCCGCCTATAATTGACGTCGAATAGTTTGCTTTTGGGCTTTGGAAAATTTGCTTTGTTAATTTGTGGTTGTACCAAAGAATAATGTTGTTTTCTGGGGGAGGGGGTGGGGGAGTATGTCCTAGTGTGTTTTATCAATAAAAACAATTCACTTGCTATAAAGTAGTTTTCTCCTCTATAATTTTAATCTTATTAGTTTATCATTAAAACCACTATAGTAAATGTTATGACTAATTATTTGTGATTATATTTATGTTTTAGCTCAAGATGAAATGACTAAAGGTGTGAACAAACTATTAACACAACTTAATGATAAAACGTTAAATGAAAAGGACGTGTGTTTAAAGGACTTATCTAAATGTATGTTTAACCCTACGTCTCGGCCACCTGACATCATTATCAGAACTTCCGGAGAAGCAAGACTCAGCGATTTCCTTCTATTTCAAGTAAATTATCTTTCTTATTTATTGCTTCTTTTTTAACCTCATTTAAATTTTAATTTAAAGGATGTGAAAAACCCACAATTAACAGGTAGGTACACAGTAATACATAGACGTTTAAGTGGATTAGGTTTATGGTAAACCTCAAAATCTAAATGCAAATTTACCTTTTGTGTGTGTGTGTGTCAACTAATTTCAACTAGTCGAAAAAATTACTGATTGTGCTTGGAGGTGGTGATTCTTACAGCTGTTAAAGCATGAAAAAAAGGTTTTCAAAATGTTAATGCTTTTTGACAAAGTGGTCTGAAAAAATTACGTCTCTTTACTCACATATATCATTGGTTGCCTGTCACATGTACATACTAACGCCAGTAAAAGATCAGTTTCGATCTTTAAGGCCTTTCTTATTCTTTAATGGACTGACAACTTAAAATTATTATCAAAGTTGAAGGCCAAGAAAACACTATTTTAAACTGTTTAGGGAATAAAAATGAAAATAATCGTTTTTCCTTTCTTACGTAGTGAAGATGAACTGGCTAAGACAGATGGGCTTTACAGTTTTCATTAAGAATATTTTAAATGGACTATTATGCACAAAAAGAGTTTGTTGTTGAATTTTAACATTAAGGATTGTAGGTAGAAAATAGAAATAGGGATTTTGAGACTGGAAGAGCTCTAGGTTAATTTATTCTATCTATTTCCTTTTTTTTAACAAAACTGATATCTATAAAAAGAATTAATTACTGTAAAGCTTCTCTTTCCTTTTATCAGAACCAATTTATTCTTGATAAAACTATGTAATTGTGAGTAATGGTTAATTTGTATTTGTTTATTCTTGTTTCAGGGTTGCTTCAGCTACATTGAGTTTACGAACGCTCTTTGGCCTGAACTAACTCCGTGGGATCTGCTGTGGATCCTATTTAAATATCAGCACGCAATAAGAACACTCGGAAGTATAAAAGATAAAATACTAGATGAAAACTACTCATTAACAGCACCTGGAGCCTCTAAAATAATGTCCGTTGGCTAATTTAGAAAGTGTTAAAGATCATTTTTTGGTTTTAGGATTTGAACAACTTTAAAAATGAAAATCAGACTTGGTGCTCCTATTTCTCCCTTTTCATTCTATTTAATCATCAGTGGTTATGATAAAAGAGGGATTTATATTTTTCTTGCCATTTTAACAGTTTGAATTATTAACAACAAAAATTGTTTCTATTGAGACTTCGGTGGAACTTAAACATGGTGAATAAAAGTCAAATGCAAAATTGATCATTTTATCATCTAAACAAAAACCACAATAGGTAATGATAAATAAAGATAGTTTCAACTGCTTTCATGGTTCAATCACTTAAGTGATAATTTACTAATATATTATTTAAAGAACCGTTTATGAGAAGGAAGAATGAAGGATATAAGGTTTTAAGGATATTGTAGGTAGAGTACTACCACTGAAATAAATCCTGAATCAAAATTTTTATAATAATAATGCACTTAAAAACCATTTTATTGTGTTTTCACCTGGTACTACCTAGAAGTTTCCTTTTAGCAACCCTACACTCCTCAGGCACAATATCCCCACTCAAAGAGAAAAATTTATTTGTTTATTGTCAATTATACAGAGTGCTTCTGAGCTTCTTGGTTAGCTTGGAGGCACTGTGACCATCTTGAAAAACAAAAATGTTGTGCCTCCAAAATCAAAATGTTACAAACAGAAATACGTTTCTGTCCGTCAAAATTTTGTGAACTGCTTGTCCGATTTTAATGAAATTTGGATGTTAGGCCATAATTAGCCCATTAATTAAGTTCTACATTTATTTTAACCTGCGCCCATTCCTTTCTCGTTCTTGACACCTTTACCTTAAAAAGTATTTATCTGATTTTTTATAAAATTCGAATGGTTTATTAAAAGTAGGCCACAGATTGATTTAATCCTTCTGCCCACATTTAATATTGAATACAAATACATAATTGTGTCCAAGCTGAAAATTTGAAGCAGGTCAACGACAGCACTTTCAGTTACCAGTGGGGTCACATTATTTTTATGATTTTTTTCTTAATACTCTCATAGTAATCTTTATAGTTTGTTTTATATTCAAGTGACCTTTGTGTCATATTAATTATTAAAAGGTTTTTTTTTAATATAGAGGAGTCGACCACTTTACTTAGTTTTTCTCAAGGGAACTGATCAATTTTGCTCTTTGATTTTTATTTGCTATTTTAATTACAGGTGATATAAAACATTTCCATTAAACTATAAATTCTTTGACCATTAGTAATAATTTATTTATACTCTTTACTTGTTGGAGGTTTGTTTTATCACACAAAAAAAAATTAGCGGACTTTAGGCAAATTATTCTTTTTCTTTTTCGTTCAAGTTTGTTCAATGTCTGATGATTTGAGGCTGGTTTTGTTTTACTTAACTTCAAAAATTAATATTAGTCTAGGAAAGTTTAAACATTTAAACCAAAGATTAATTTCATTGTTTTTATTTAAAGCTTTGTATGAAATGCTTCCAACATGTAAACTTGAAAAGACTTTTTTAAATATTGAAAGATAGTATTTTGAATAGAGTGTATCGTTAGGTTTGTGTAAATAGTTTTTTTTTCTAGTTAGAAAAATATTGTGGTGTTGATAATGTGCATCTTAGTCCATATTAAAGACCTCTTAGTCTCAAAGACCTCTTAGAGGTCTTTGAGACTAATTTTAAGGACAGTATTTTTTTATATGTATATATTACAAAAACGTCTAATAAATCAAAATTAAGAAGTCATATTTACCTTAAAATTTACATCAAAAACTGTCTCATAAGTTTAATGAACAAAAACCAAGTATCATCCAGCTTTGATATTACACTTTCTGTTCAAACTTCTGGAATTAATCAATAATTTTCTGTTTAGTTCTAGGATGCACATTTTTAACATTTCCCGTGAAATTTTATATTTTTTTGGTCCCTGTACAAATTGTTATTTTATGTGTTATATTAATAAAGATAAGATATTTATTTAAATGAGTTTTTTTTTTTTTTTTAATTTATTGTAATAAAGTATTCCTGACACTAAATCTTGTGGGCTGAGTTCTTCTATATATGGTAATGTCAATTATGGTCCTTACATCATCTTACAGATGTAGGCAATATTACGATTGTTTTTCATAGGTAGGACATCGCGTACCAGCAAGATTGGTAGCTCTTAAGAATAAGAAAATACTTAAACTTCTCTTGAAGGAAAGTGCTGCACAAAGCAATAACTATTTAACTCTGTAGCTGTGGTGCAACAGCTTATTGGGAGAAAATCCCTGTCAAAGGGCTTATGCCTATAATGGATGACATGAGTACATGGCCACATCACATAACAACTAGGGGGTACTACTTACATACAGACATACTTCAAAGGGGTTCCGCTAATTGAACGCAGATCTTGGTCACCATCAAAGTTATGACCCCCAATACTGAATACTTGAAGAGCTCAACTGCTTCGTATACGCGCTGCCAAGGCCCCTTATATTTTTTTTTTTTTTTTCTTTTAGGTTTTAGTCCCGATCAACTGCCAGGGTTAATACAGGACGGGGGTTATCCGGCCACTTTACTCATCTACTCGATGAGATCATCAGTGTGAAACATGTAAATTTTTCAAAGAGAAGGAAAAAAAAAAAACACTTTCTATTTTGGTTGCCCCATTGATTTTTAAAAAATATAATTGTGCCAATAGTAAAAAAAAAAAACTTAAGTTATACAAATCTAACTTAGATTTACTTTTATCCTAAATGCAGGAGATGATTTGGGCATAAGGATTTTATTAAAATCTCTAGTGGGCTACTTTTTCGAACTTGTTATGAGTTTAAATATTACACTAAAAAAATAAAAACTGCATTGGAAGCCCTCTTAACTGGTGTCTTTGCCACTAAACCCATGCCTGATTAAACCAAATTTTTCTTGAGCAAATAATATAAACCTAAATATTATTCATAGTTTAATATACCAGACTTAGTAACACAAGTGTCTTTGGAGAAGTCACCTCCATCATAGTGGAGAGGCCAGATAAGAAGGCTTATTCTGCATTACAAAATACATGTCTTTCATCCCTGGGCTGTGCCCCGCCTCCGCACATCGCCTATTCTGTGTGCATTGGGCCTAAGTAGGTACTCAGTGTATGAGGCTCTGTCATCCCACTATTTGGTTAGAGTACTATAAGAAGACTGGGCGTAACACTGGGTATTTGTTAATGAAAGGGTAATATTATAATGACTGCACACCTATAAAACCTGGGTAAAGTTAAAGAAATAATAGTAGCAGCAGCTTATGGACCTATTAAATACCAAACAGAGGTGAGAAACAAATTCTTTGAACAACTATAGAAGACAAAGAAAATAGATGATTTATTTAGAGAAATAGTAATAATGGTAGACTTAAATGGAACAGTTGGAAACTTAAAGTGGCTACATTAGCATTTTAATTCAATATGGTGATTGGACCAGGGTCAAAAATGACAAATTGATTCTGCAACTTTGCTCAGCAAATGGACTAGTTATTGTTAATGCTAAATTAGCTCATAAGGAAATACACAGATGTGATGCCACATCTAAACTAAAAGTCGAGCATAGATTACATTTTAGGCTTAAAATCGGTTTTCAGGTAAGTGAAGGTGGGGTTACAGCTAGTGGATATTGATGCGTATCCGGCTATATAGATAACTCCCCCACACCATTCAGTTAGGTTATAAACAAAACAAAAACAAAGCCCATTGGTTTGTTTATCTACTGTTCTGGAGGGATAATTTTCAGTGTTTAACGTTTTCTTGTTATTTAACAATGAACTTTTGAAACTGCTTAATTCACACTGTTGTTCGTAGTTATTCCTTTATTATTTTATGCATGATTATGATTTTTATTTTTATGTAGAAAAGTAAGGAGGAATTATTACTAAAGAAGAAATGTTAAAAGCTCTTTTTAAGATGAAAACTGGAAGAGCCAAAGTAGCAGACAGAATAGTCCTGGAAAACCAAAGAATCTTAGAGTAATACAAGGCAAACTTAGATCTTTAAAAAGAAGTATTTTGTCCGTTAATCCTAACATCAACGTACATGTAAAAAAAGACATTCTTCTTATACAAAACACCAGGTTTAACCTCTCTGAAGACTATGAAATTATGTATCAGGGAAAACATGGAATCAGAAAGCTGTCTGAAGTGGTTGGAGTTGACATGGAGTTAGCCGTAGAATCACTTAAACAGCAAAGGGGGCAGAAGCAAAATCTATATCATGCTCCTGGTCTAGATAATGCCAAATTCACCAGATTGGATCAGTTGTGACCGAAGCCAAACCCAACTCATTCCTCGGAAGCTACGGATTCTTTTAGCCTCTTATTTTGGAACATCAACGGTTATAATAACCTTAAGAAATTAACTTCAGTTGAGAAAGAGTACTTACTTAGCTTTGATCTGTTATGTTTTTCCGAAACCTGGCTCAAATTTATTCCTGCCTCTAATCCCAAATTCCTTTCCTCCTTCAACTCCTTATATTCAGTTGCTCTACAGAATAATCGTGTTGGCAGACCAAGTGGCGGACTAGTAATATATTCAAGGCCTAAAATTTCAATTGAAGTGATAAATAAAAACCCTGCTTGGTTGTTTTGTAAAGTCATTTCGGGCTCATCTGTATTTTTCGTAGTGTCGATCTATTTCCGTCCTGGATGTGATTTGACTGAACAATTCCACTCACTAATTGAACTACTGCTAGAAATAGGTAATAATGACTCTAAGGCAAAGATCATTATCGGTGGTGATCTAAACTGTAAGATCGGCCTTAATAATAGGCTCTTAGATGAGGAACTTGTCGAAAGTACCATCTTTAATAAGACTAGAGCTACACTTGACAGTAGACTAGATGACAGGGGAAGTTTATTAACCGATCTATTTGAGTCTTTGGGACTCATAGTCGCTAATGGCAGAACTCCCCAAGACAGCCCTTCTCAATATACTTTTATTTCTAGATCTAAAGGGTTAGCCATTTTAGACTACATCTGGTTATCTCCCTCATGTCTTTGTCATGTCTCCTCTTTTCAGGTATCGCCTTATCTAACTATCTCTGATCACTTGCCTTGCACCATTTCCTTTTATACTAACTCAATTAAGAGCGATACAACTACCACATTATCTCACAGATATAAATGGAATCAACTCAGGTCTGATCTTTTTCAGCACTCCTTAAATAACTCCCCTTTACTATACTATCACTCTGATAATAATATTGATCTTAGTAATAATCTAATTAGTGCTGTTAAGGAAGCCGCAGTAATTTCAAACATGTATAAGAAACCAAAATTAGCTAATTCCTCACTGCATGAGGCACCATGGTTTACTGAAGAGTGCTATAAACTTAAGCAAGCTGTTAAAAAACAACTGAGAGTATGTCGTAAGTTGCTCTTCGCTGATGAGAAGGAGCTGAATTCATATTTAGAGTTACAACGTATGTATCGCCAACTTCTCAGAAAACTGGAAAATCAATTTAATAAAAACCTACTAGATTCTCTAGCTTCTATCAGCAACTCAAGTGACTTCTGGAAAGTTGTTAAATCCTATTCACCGAGACAAATTCCAAACAATCCAATTAATATATGCAAATGGTTTGAGTTTCTCTCTTCATTGTACCCCCCAAGATGCCTAGTAGCCCTGGATTTGTCTGATGTAGCTCCACCGCACCCAACTCTTGATGCTCAAATTAGTATGGAAGAACTCCTAGATGTTCTAAATAAGTGTAAAAACAACAAAACACCTGGACCTGATGGGATTTCTTATGAATTTTTTAAAAACCTTAGCCCTTCATGGTGTCATTATTTATTAAACCTCTATAATTCTGTTTTATCAGAAGGTACAGTTCCCTCTGACTGGGCTAATATAAGGATTTTCATGTTGCACAAAAAGGGTGACCATCACAATTGTCTTAATTATAGAGGTATTGCATTATTGAACTCTGTTGAAAAAATATTCTCTTCCATTCTCCTAAAAAGAATCTCTCACTGGGCCGAAGAAAACCATTTGATCCCAGAGGAACAAGCTGGCTTTAGAGTGGGTCGAGGGTGCCTTGACAATATTTTCATTCTCCATTCAGTTATAACTAGCCAATTAATTGAAGGTTCACCATATATCATTGGAATCTTTGTTGATTTTCTTAGAGCATTTGACTCAGTATCTCATAGGTTACTTTGGGAGAAGCTGCTTTCCCTTGGTCTTAGTGTTAAGTTAACCCGTGTACTTAAAAGCCTATATGATAATGCATGTCTATCAATAAAAGTAGACAACAAGGTTTCCAATAGTATTGAAGTTTCAGAAGGTCTGCTGCAGGGAGAACCCTTATCTGCTCTACTTTTTAGCCTATTTTTGGCAGACATAATTCGATTTTTTGAATCCAAAGGTATAAAGGGTTTACAACTATCTAGTACTGCTCACCTAATTCTTCTACTATATGCAGATGACCTTGTTTTCCTTGCCCAATCCTGGTCTAGCGCCCAAGACATGCTAAATATTTTACTCGAGTACTGCACTCTAAATGGTCTGAAAGTTAATGTTGAAAAAACCAAAGCAGTAGTATTCTCGAGGGCAACTAAACACAAAAAACTGCGACATCTGACATATAATAATAATATAGTTGAGTACACCAGGGGTTCCCAAACTTTTTTGGTGGCGTACCACTAAATGTGTCTTGAATTTTTCATGTACCACTGATGTTTTACAGGAATATCCAGGACTTTTTCTAAAGAAAAAAGGGGGTTCGGGGGCTTTCCCGCCGGAAAATTTTTGAGTTTTAAAGGTTCAAAAAGTAGGGTATCGCATTTTTTTAATGCAAAATATTTTTAAATTTAAGTTGTACCAGACCTGCGTACTTTATAATTATTTTTTTTTACCTTCAATCTCTCGGATAGAGAGAAGGTGTTTGAGCATGATTGTTAAAAAAAGGACTAAATAAAAATTGTATTTTATTTAGTAAAAAAAAATAAAAAAATAATTCATGAAAGAACAAAGAACATCACATTACAACAAAATAACACGAATAGAACATAGAATATTAATAAAACTTTTATTTAGGAAAAAAAACATATTTTTAGGTATATAAGGGAAAAATATATTTTTAGGTATATAAGGGAAAAATATATTTTTAGGTATATAAAAATATAAATAGGTATATAAGGGATGTATACACTCCGAACAACCGGAAATATTTATGCGGCGCGTACCACTGGACCCGATCCCGCGTACCACCAGTGGTACGCGTACCACAGTTTGGGAACCGCTGGAGTACACCAATAGCTTTGTTTATCTAGGTGTTCCTTTTACATCTTCTTGCAAATTTAGGCAGGCATCAAAGCACTTTATCTCAAAGAGCTCTCTTGCTGTAGCTAAGGTACGGTCAATACTGAGCAGAAGTAAATCTGATGCATGGGCTACAAAGGTTACTCTTTACAACTCAATTATTGTATCTACACTTTTGTATGCTGGAGAAATTTGGGCTCCCAGATATATTGATGACATTGAAGCAGTTCAGTGTAGATTTTTCAAGTTTTTGCTTCACTTGCCTCGTTGCACCCCACATTATATTCTTAGAGTGGAGCTTGGTATTGCAAGCTTAGCTTTAAACATATTTAAGGGCATGTCTGCGCTTTGGCGAAGAATTCTAAAAATGGATGAAAGTCGATTACCCCGCTTATGTCTGGAAAAGCTAATACGCCTAGATAATCAACATAAAAATATACCTAACCTCAACTGGGTTTCCCAATTCAGAAGCTTTTTACTAACCATAGGTTCTCCCGAATGTATTACTTCGGATTTCTCAGTGTTTAATGCTAACTATAATAATATCCTGAAGAAATATGCTAATCATTGGTTTAGTGTTGACATAAACAAAGTTCTGAATAGCTCTTTCGCACCAATTTATAGACACCTTACTGACTTCAATCCCAATGGAGAGAAACATCTGCATTTGAGATGCCCAATTCATAAAATAAGAGTCATCTGTCAACTAAGACTGCACTCAACAAAATTTACCCAACTCTATCTTGATGGTACCAAATATGTGTTTGACTCTGCTAAAGCATGCCTGTTGTGTAAAAGTGAATATGATGACTTGGAACATTTCCTATGCAAATGTCCTTTCCTAAAAGACCTGAGAGCCAGGTATCTTAGATTCTTCGATTTAAGTAGCATATGTCATCTTTTATTTAATCTTGATTTATTTAAGCTCAATCAAATTTTTTATTTCACAGTAAATGCGTTACCGATTAGATCTCTCTCTAAGTAGTATTTTATTTCCATTACTTATAACAACGCCTTATATATGTCCATTATTTTTACTTAGTTATTTTTTATTTTATTTATTTATTATTAGTATTATTTTATTTTTAAACTCATTTACCACTTCCTGAATCATTGTTTCACCAAGTAACATTATATTTTATAGTTTTGTATGTCAAGTAGGCGATCTACTGTAATTATACAACATAATTTATATGTCATGTATCAAACGCTTCCCCGATCTTTATATTGGCTATTGTTTATTTTAATTTTTGTTTTTGTAGAAGATTGTATTATTATCTTATGCAAATAAATTAATTATTATTATTATTATTAGTCCCGGAAATATTAAAATACATGGGAGAAGGTCATGATCTTTTGTATCAAGTTCTATGTAATGCGTGGAAAACTATGAAGATTCCTTAGGACAGGGAAACAGCTGTCATTGTTTCCTATTTTTAAGAAAGAAGATGACCGTGAATGTAGTAATCTCACAGTAGTAATAGTAGTAATCTCAATAGTAGTAATCTCAAAGGTATCACCTTATTAAATGCTACTAGAAGCCTATTTTAGACGGAGAACAATGTGGATTCCTCCCTTAAAGAAGCACTCAAGTTTTTATATTCACTGTAAGACTACTGACAGAAAATACTATTGAGTACGATAAGTAAGTTCATCTAAGTTAAATAGATCTACAAAAACCATTTGATAGTGTTCCACGGCTTGCAATCTGGGCCACTCTGGAAAAATTAGGCATCTCAGAACAACTTTTGGACTGTATTAAGAGCTTCTATATACACTGTTCGAACTTGATCCACTTCAGGTTCTTCAGAATTCTCTACAAACACAAACGTTGGGGTGAGACAAGTTGCCATTATAAGCTTTCTCCTTTTTATTTTGATTATGGGAAATTATTGGTATTTAAGAATACCATGTGGGAAGCTGGCTGATGCAGCAAATAACACTCTGTCGAGCAAAATATGTCATTTCTATGCTCCAGCTACAATCCCACTTTTAAGGAATCAATGTTATATAGAATGTTCTTAGTTAAAAAAAAATAGACCGATGATAATGGTTATGCCCTATAATGGTTATACCGATAAAAATGGAACTATCTGGTAATGACTCTTTAACTAGTTCCTGGAACTAGTAATTTTTGGAACGTTTCAGTTAACTGGAGGGTTTATTTGGAATGAAAGTCCTTCAAGAGATATATACATTTTATTTCATCAAAGCTTTTGCCCAGGGAACCTGAGCTTATTCAGTGAAATTTTATTCAAATTATTTTTTTTTACATGAATTGTAAAGGAGAAAACTTTTTGTGATTCAAAAAAGTCTTCTTTTTTGTGACACAAATTTTTGAATTACAAAGGAAAATATTGTAAAAAAGTACAAAAAGTCTTCCCAGAAATTTTACAAATATGTCAGCTCAAACAAAAATTGCAGTCATTGCAAAAATATATGCTGTATTGTAGAAAGTGTTAGGATATATGATCCTTATCCCACTAAAGCTAAATAGTGTTAGAACTAAGGCTAAACCGAATAAAGCCCCAAGGCTATTGAAATACCCAAATCACAAATCTAGCCCAAGCTAAAGGCAGGAGTCTAGTGCCTCTATAACGGCACACTGTTTTGAAAGTGTTAAAGGCCCCTACACACGATCCGATTTGGTCGGGCGGTTGGGCCAATTTGGTCGGGTCGGACGAGAAATCGGGTGGTGTGTAGTCGAGGCATTGGCCCGACTTGGTCGGTTCACTATGTCGGCTGTCGGGTGGGCATTGCCACCCAACCACCCTAGGTCGGGCAAAAAAGTATCAAGATTAGGCCGCGTGTAGCGCTGTCAAAGGAAAAAATGATAATAATCAGCTGGTTTTGACAGATTAAGCCTAGTTTTATTTACGATTTGATTTTTTTATATGTTTTGTTTTTTATGTTAACACGACGAAGGAACGGTGGCAAAGTCGGGAGCGTGTGTAGCCGAGTCTATGACCGACCAGATCGGGTCCCGATTTGGTCGGGCCGACACGGTCAGAACGTGTGTAGCCGAGTCTACGACCGACCAGATCGGGTCCCGATTTGGTCGGGCCGACACGGTCAGAACGTGTGTAGGGGCCTTAAAGAATGCAATTAAATGCATTTTTTTTATGAAAGCATGTACTTTTGACTAACCCTGTATATGTGGTAGTTGTCTTCCTCTGTATAAAATAAATTTACTCAATCGATCCACTGAGTAAATTCCTTAAAATCTCGGTGGAAAATATTAGCTTAGCCTTTGAACGCTAACTTAATCCCTCATTATTATAAAATTTCTCCTCTTAATCAACTGATTAAGTTACCGTGATTAAATTAAGTGTCATATGTTCTCTCCTGCTTAATCTGCATGCATTTACTGTTTCAACAAAGTTCCCAACAACTCTTTTACAGGCATCCCCCTTGATTTATCCACTCACATGTTGAAGTTCCCCTTGAGTTCTGGGATGGTTTATTTTATAACTTAAACCTGGTACTTAACATAACCATGTAAGAAGAAGTAGCATGTTAAGAGAGGTTTTTAGAACACATAAGGTCGAGGTTACATTGGATCCGCAAATATTAGTCGTACGAGTTCATATGAGGGCNCACTTGCTTCACATATACTTAAGATAAACACTAGTGGCTGAAAACTGGCTTTGTACAACAAAGTTGCTTTAATGGAGAAAACTCTTTCTTTAATTTAAAGACACAGGAGAATATAATATGTCTATTATACATTATAAGTTATGTTCATATGTTATGCATGAAATTATGTGCATAAGAGATGGTCATAAAAGATTATGTGGTTGGAAATGTATTATTAAGTGATTTTTTGTTAATGGTGACATTATTATGAAATTTTTCATGAGTTATGACAGATTTTCATGTGGTTTTTAGTCAGCCATAATAGATTTTCTATGAACTTATTCAAAAATTGTGTGATTATTTGTTGGCATTGACCTATTATTATTAAATTATTTGACAGCTGATATGATGAGTGTATTCACAAGTTATTACAGGATCTTGTTAGATTTATGACAGTGCTGACTTATTAGTATGTGGTTATTTGACAGTGCTGATATGAGTTTATCTATGAGTTATGACAGACCTTTAAGTGATTATTAGTCAGTAATGACAGACTTTCAAGTGATTATTAGTTGTCAGTAATGAAATGAAGTCGTACGAGTTCATATGAGGGCATCAGAACGAATCAAACGTATGAAGCTCTATGAGTCTGGTTAGTTTGCTCCCACCCTTTTCGTGTGAACGAGTCAGATGCGTTCAAAATATTTGTTTTCTTATCAGAATTCCTACGAAATACCTCCGGCCCTNGTCAGTAATGACAGACTTTCAAGTGATTATTAGTCAGTAATGACAGACTTTCAAGTGATTATTAGTCAGTAATGACAGACTTTCAAGTGATTATTAGTTGTCAGTAATGAAATGACTGATTTTTATAAAGCTATTTATATGATAATATATCAGTATGTAGTTAATTGTGCTTTTATGAACAGTATAATAACAGATTTTATGACAGCTCAAAGCTGATCTTAAGAAGTATTTACCATACAAACTAAGTAAAACGTTATCCTGTTCTAAATGCATAATAATGCACGTGTTAAATGTGATAGCATATCAAATCTGTGACTAAATGGGACTTTTATTTTAACTATTAAAAATTGTAATACTTTAGTAAAAAAAAAATCAGAGTTTGGTATTGTTTGGACCTAGCTGCTGCTAGTTTTCTATTAAAAAAATCTAAAAAAAAACCTTGACATGAAATTTATAGATGGTTAATCTCAAATCAATACATAAAAGACCCTTATAAATTGTAAAGTTACTTTTGGAATATTATCATTATTTTGACAAAACTAATATTATTTATGACAAAACCATTATTAAATGCTTTTTATGAACTGAACTATATAACAAATTAGCCATTTGTAAAAAAAAGAAACAGAGAAATAGTTGATCATGCATTTAAACCCATTAAACAAGCAATATGGATGTTTTTGTGAACTAAAAGTAAAATGCAAACCTATATCATGCTATTTACCACATACATTATGATACAAACACCATCACCGTATACATAGCCTCATTACAGAAGCTTCCTCATCCCAAAATTCTCTTAAATGAATAAATCTGTGTATGGGAGGAAAAGGGCACTATCTCCATTTTTTTACGAAATTGAGGTTTTAACAGTTTCCTATTTATATTTTCCCCCTTTTTTTAGAGGTACAAAGCACTATCTCCTAAAAATAAAACTCACGGATTTAGCCAGTTGGAAAAAGCACTATGAACCAACATCCTGGGGAGGTAAAGAGCACTATTTGGACATGTAGTTGTTCACCTCCAGTGAATTAAGTCCAGATAGTGCCCTGGGTATAGTCCACTTAGTAGAGTAAGAGAGCTACTTGTCTTATCAGTATGGCCTTACATACATATACGCCATGCATCATTAAAAAATCATTAAAATAGCTCTCCTGAAAAATTTAAAATTTGGCCCATAGTGCCCTTTACCTACCATACACAGAAATATTCATTTGATAAAAATTCCCGATGGTGCAAATTCACTCTCTCTTGAGTAATGACTATTTTATGAAGGAAATGATAATCTAAGTAACAAATTGTGAAGAGGTTTTGCACAACCATTATAATACTTGCTTCATTAAGTTGTCCCGGATCATAATAAAACAATTTTAAGATCTTCGATTAAGAATAAAGAATTCGGTGTCTTAGGCAACAAAATTATCATTGTTGTTTAACCCATTCAATGCAGATGGATCCATGCCCTGCTAACGCACCTGGCGGGTGGATCCAAGCCCTCCCTTTCAACCCTCAGTAGCTCTATTCTCCGTGCCTTGAGTAGAACCATCTTGCAAGGCTGGAGTAGAACCATCTGGCTCCGTCAGGTCCGCTCACGTTTGTATCCACAGTGGATCCAAAAATTGTTGTTTATTTTTAAATTAACTTTTAAAATCGTTTAGATACATACGGTCACTAAGGTAGGTTCATACATTGGATTACGCATTGAATGGGTTAAAGCCAGTTTTCAACTTTAAATTATAATTAATCTGAATAATTACTCAAAATCAACCAGTGCAATGTACATTTAATACAGACTTCATCCACTGTAAACTGATTTTCCACAAAATCACAGTAAAAACAACCAACTTAGACGATATAGTTATCTTTTAATTGGAAAAAAGTGAAATTTTAAAATTTTTATTTGCTTAATTGCTTAATACTCCTTTCTTTGAGGACTAAATCCCATTTTTGTAAAACAAATGGATACTTTCTTGATGAGCTAAAATTCAAATTGCAGATTAACTTTTTATCAGATTTGTTTTAAATTATTAAAGTATATAAAACTTTAAATGAAGATAATTCTTTTGGGAATGTTATCTTTGTATATAAATTTGTATTTCTTCATTTCTAATGTCATATAGGGTGGTTACCACCTGAAGACCTAGAACTCCAAGATGATTATGCCAAGATATTGGCATTTGAACTGTGGTTACAGGTGAGTTACGAGTACGCAAACTACTCGGCTACGGTAATCCTGATATTCTCTTAAAGAATTATTTTAGTCAGATTTCAAACTCTATCTCAATTCCTACACTGATTCTTTCTCTTATGAATTTCACTTGCTTCACATGTACTTAAGATAAACACTAGTGGCTGAAAACTGGCTTTGTACAACAAAGTTGCTTTAATGGAGAAAACTCTTTCTTTATTCCTATTCTTAAAAAGATAGATAGATTATATTCATTAAAAATCAAATCTGTCACTAAAATGTTAATACCCCGAGCTTCTTTTACCACATTACTTTTCCTTTTTTATTAATAAAAAATGATTTAATATGATTATTTGTTTAATTTGATTAGTAATATAGTACTATTTTTTAATCGTACTATAAATAATAATAGAGAAAAAGTTACCGTCATCTGAAGAGTAACAGTTGTGGCAGTGTAGCTTGTTGTTCCTAACCCTAACATCTGTACCCATTAAGCCATCACCAAGCTGCATGCAACAAACACAGCATTTGAAACAATCTATGTGGTAAAACAATTGTAGGCTCTCGATAATCATGGCTGCACCACGACCTAAAACATACAACAGTTGTTTGTTTCAAAATGTGCTATACAGTTCTGACCATTTTAATTTTATTTATAGATTTAGAAAAACCACAATTAACTGTCAAAGTGAATGTACAAGATTTAATGTATTTTTGCCCCAATTATTTAATTTAAAATAAGTCAACATCTATCATTTTACAAGTTATTTTTTAAAACGTGTTACATTTCTGGCCATGTGTAGTATTTTTTATGTTTACAACAACCACAATTAACTATCAAAGTAGATGCATGAGATTCAATGTATTTTTGCCAATTATCTAAGTAAATCAACCAAGTGTATAATTTCTATATTAAAATTGTCTATTTTGAAATCACCTCTTTTATAAAAATATATCTAAAATTTCAATATTTTTTACTAGTCTCTTAATTACTTTTTTCCTATTTATCAGTGAAATCAAAACTCAATATGTATTCTTTCATGACTTTTATTGATTATTTTATATCAATTTCAATATAATCAAGATTATAATTCAAACCACATGGCTCGCTAATCATCACACTACACTCACTTTGGCAGTATGAAGTGGCTGGAACTCTCTACCACAGGGATAGCAAAAATGAGACCAATAATTAACTAATTGCTACGAGTACCATATAACTACTATCACTGACTATTATCATCAGATTGAATTCTGGGAGCAGCTATTTCGAATGTTAAACAAATTATGCCTATTATGCAAATTATTGCCTATGCTGAAAGAGAAGGATCTTTTGACAGAAAAATTAATTTAGCTAAGAGTTTATACAGAGTTAGCAAACAGATCCTGATAGTAAAGGCTTACTTAACTGCAATCCCATCTTACTCAATCCATCTTAATAAATACTTATTAAGCAATTTATAATCTCAATTTAAAAAGGTAAACTTTTGACACTTTAAATAAGATATTCCATTTTAACGCCTCTCCACAAATAAAAACTTTAAGCCAGCTTCCAACCTCAGCCATAATCAGAAAAAGTAACAGAGTATAATAAAGTCGGGACAAATAAAATTATAATGGCTGTGAAGCCAAAAGCCAATTCAAATTAAAGTCTTTATTTGTGAAGGGACTTTTGTTTTTGTATTTTTATTGATATCAACTCCATTTGTGCACTAATTCTACTGCCTTACTGAAAGCTTTTTGAATTTATTAATAAAAAATAATAATTGTTATGTATAAAACAACATAAGTAAAGATAAAATGTAAATTCAATATAGATTTGTCTTGTTTCTAAGATAACAAAAGCTAAATTTTAATTAATACTTTAAATTAACTATTCTAATTAGCAAACCAATAGTGTGATACATAAAAATGCCTCATCCAAAACTACTACTTGTACCATAACTAATACATTCCATAAATAAAAATCTTAAAACCAATTTAGTTTCTAAGAGATAAAAAAAAAGTAAATAAACATTACATACCGAGTTCATCACCACAAGCTGAGCACCTCTTCTTTCCACTGACACTCAACACTTTTTCTTGATGAACATCATTTTGATTATAATGGACATTTTCATACCTGTGAACACTAAAATAAATAAAACAAAATTAGGACTGGGCTAGTAGTTGATTTTAATATTTATACTAGGTGTCTGCCTGGCTTTGCCCAAAAAAAAAACAATTCCAAAGAAGAATTGGGTAAAAGAAAAACACATGATCGTACACTCTATTTTTGCAAGCCATAGAAAATTGTCACCATTTTAAATTGCAGGGTAGTTTGTTTACCAAAATTAAATCGATTAATCATCAAATTCTATTTTACTCAAATTTCATCTCAAAACACTTGAATCAAATACATTTTTAATAGGTTGTTCAACATTTGAAGTAGATGCAATTTTGGATCAACATGTTGCAATTTCTCAAATATTAAATTGATTCATCTTCACATAGTATTTTTTATATGTTTGTACTAAATTTTATCTCTAAAAAATTACTGCCATTCTGAAAATTTGAAAATTGGTTTGATTTTGAAAATGAAACATCCCATGCCCTAGGCCCTAGAGTATAAGTGTATGAGCCAAGTTCCAGCTCTTTGAGTCAGACTTCTAATAGGGTCGGTAATAATGAGGTTCAACAGTATAAATTTATAAATTAATNATTTTAATTTAAATCAAATTATAATTATTATTAACTACGGGAAACAGACAGAGAAAAACAAGCTCCTGCGCCGGGGTTTGAACCCGGGCCTCTGTATGTAGGCCCGGGTTCAAACATAATCAGAAAAAGTAGGGCCCTGTAGGCCCGGGTTCAAACCCCGGCGCAGGAGCTTGTTTTTCTCTGTCTGTTTCCCGTAGTTAATAATAATTATAATTTGATTTAATTTAATTTATAAATTAAATAGAGAAGGGCAAGCTTACATCTAGTCTAACAAAAGATGTATTTGACACTTATTATGGGCGTAATCTACTGTAATAAATAAAAAATATTATTTTATGTGGAGAGTTTCTTCAAATCTTTTGAGGTCTCCTCTGGTGATTAAATTTCTAATGATGATATAGTATAAAAGAGTATAGTTAATAAACGCTTAATTAAATTACCTTCTCCTGTTATTATTAGAGTCAGGTTTTCTATTCTGAACTCTCTGAGTGAGTGTCTGTATGATGGAGTCAGGGAGTGGTTTCTCTCTCTTGGAGTGAGACGTCCACTGTGGAGGTGCAGGTGTGCTTGTATATATAGGCTTGTGACCTGACCAGGCTTGCTGAATGCCTTGCTGAATGCTTTGCTGGTTCACTTGATTCACCTGCAGTTGGTGAGGCTGAGGAGGAGGGGGTACTTGAGCTATAGCTTGTTGTCTCATACCACTACTTTGACGCTTCTGTTGCTCTGTTATACGACGGTGTTCAGCTTCCTAAAAACAGTACAATGTGATATTAACGAAACAAAATGACAATTTAATATATTATACATCGTCAACCAATTACAACAAAGTTAATATAATTTTAAAACTTTAGAGAGACAAACTTAAAATGTTTAAACACCAAACTTTTTTGGTGTGAAAAGTAGGTATAGAAATGATTAGCTTCAAGGTAAGACAACAATGCTGCAAGTTGGAACAACAAACCCATTTACGAACCTTGTAAGAACTCCACATTTTACAACACATAAATCTTATGTGAATAAATATATCCGAGAGGGGATAGAGCCAAACAGATAGCTCTACACTATACGTATTAGCAGGTGAAATATGGTCAGCTTGATGACGTCAGTCATATTTATATGGTTCAAGAATGACAGATGCTACCTTTACAGAGTAGCTACCCTGATTCCATTTGTGCAAGCAATGCACTAGTATAAGACAACCCTTATATAGAGAGTTATGTAATCTACATAGATTCTGTTTAACGACCAAGAGAGTGTAAATTCAATGCACTTGTGAAAGAAGAGAAAGCGGAAGTAACGCACTAGTTTGTCCTTTATGTACACATGTATAGGCATTTATTTTTTATATTATTTTTTTTAAAGAATAGGAGGGAGTAAATAGAGGAAAATTGAGGAAGAAGATAAATTGAAAGCAATACACAATAAAATATCTAATTTAATTAATTCATTATTAAAACTATTTATAACGTGTATAACAGGTGACTATTTACATTTAGTTTTGGATCTTTCAACTAAATCAGGTGTATTATCATCAATATCTTGGAAACTTACATTTTTACCAGGAAAACAATTATTAAGGTAGTTTTTTTAAAAAAAAAAAAATATTTAAATGGACCTTTTTTTTATTTTTGAAGTAGATGTGAAAAGAAATGTTTTTAAATAGGCAACATGTATGCTAAATTTCATCAAAATCGGCCCAGTACCATGTCTACACAGTTGACAGACATTTTTTAAAAACTACTTTTTTGGACTCAGGGGACCTCAAAACATGAAAATCCATCAAAATCTCAAAAATCAAATTTCCATGCCATCACAATACTTTCTCTTTATATGAGAAAGTGAAAATATTAAATTTTTTTTATACAAACAAACCCTTAAATTAACAAAGTAAATACTTTAAAGAACGAAGGTGTGTTATAAGAAGAATAATTAATTTATACGTACTTGTATAAGCCAATGCTGATAGTTGCAATTTTCTTGTTTTGGTTTACGTTTAACTTGCCAGGATTCATTACTAATTATACGGGATCTAGGAGCTGCGCTAAGGGCTTGTTTAGTTGTTCTAGTCATAGGCTGGGGAGTCTGTTGGGATGAACTGAAAAATAGTATAAAATAACAATTATCAAACACCAATCCTTTTTTACTCCTTAGATTAAAAAAATATATATATA
>KZ651521.1:371270-391336 GCA_001010745.2 Gerris buenoi
GTCATTACCTTGATTACACGAAGGACAAGGATTGTCTGAAACCAGTGTGTGAGATTTGAGAAGGTATAAGTAGCACATGGAGTTATTGCTTAAGCGGATTTGACTTATAAATCTTTTTTTGGAAAAATTAATAGGTAAGTTTAGATAGGGTTCATTTAAGATGGGAAAGGAGGAAATGGAGCGAAATATAGTGGAATATGAACTGTTTAAACATTTATTAATGTCCAAGCAGTGGAGGTTATTTTCAAATTTAGCAATAAGGCTGTTAGCTGCGTTTTTGAGAGAGGTGAAGTCAAGAGTAAAATTATCTGCAGATCCAATTTTATCAAGGAGAGCTTTATACTGTGAGACCCAGTTTAAAGAAGATGAATTACAGCTTTTACTGTCTATTTCAGCGAGAGAGCGGAGACAGATCTTTGGGAGTCGAGAGTCAGGCATCTCTAGAATCTTAAGTAAGAAATTGGTCATTCTCTTAAAAACTTTTAAAGAAACTGGGCGAAGGCCTGTTTCAATACGGAGGAAGTGATGTGGGGTAGACCGGGGCCATAAAAAGAGGGATTTGATAAATTTTGACTGAGATGATTCAAGAGACTGAAGATATCTCGGGGCCCAGATTTCTGCTGCATAAAGGAGGGACGATAAAACAATTGAATCATTGAGCCTCAAGACTGAGGACCATGAGGAGCATTTTCCTTTGACCAATATAGATCTGGCTTTGGAGAGCGCAAGGTTGGCTTTAGAAATGAAGTGATTCGCTGCTTGGCAGAACTTACCAGTGGATGAGAGCGGGACACCAAGGTATATAAATGATTTTACATAATCCAGAGGATCAGAGTTATAGATTAACCTACGCAGTTTCTTAGATTTCGGAGATCTTTTAAAGACCATAACCTTAGTTTTGTTCGTGTTGAGTTTTAGTGAATTAAGGGTGCAGTACTCCAGCAATAGGTCAAGAATTTCTTGGGCATCTGTCCAGGAAAGCGCAAAAATGGCAATATCATCGGCATAAAGAAGCATCAGAATATATATATATATATATATATACCTTATTTCTTCTTTCCTTAAAGTCTTCTAAAATCCTCTTTTACAAAGAAAAAATTCTTTGAAGTGTTTCTTTTTTTTTGGATTCTTAAAAAAATATCAATCGGTCTCATCCAAAATATTTATAAGTATTATACAACCAAAAATATTTCAAAGACTAATAAAGCAAAAATTAATATTTCATTTTTTTCTATTCAATTTGTCATAAAAAAGGGCTGAAAGATGATAAAAGTGAAAAAAAATGTTTAGTGAAAAAATGTTTTTTTTTTTTGTTTTTTTTTTGGTCTCCAAAAGATGTATTAATAAAAGAAAAATCATTCTATTAAAAAGTTAAAAAGGACACAGCATGACTTTTTAAAAATATTTTTAATTCTATAACATAGTTTTTAAGTTTGCCTTTATTTCAAGTTTTATTTTAACTCAAACAAAATAAAATATGTAAAAGTAACGATGGTTACCTGTAAGGCAGAGTAAAAGCTCCTGGGTGATGCCCGTGATTATGACTCTTTTCGTGATTGACAGAGTTAGTGTAAACACGTCTTTGAACAGGCTGCTGATAGTGCACAGGCTGTTCAAATTGTTGCCTCTCTACAGGAGGTTGGTAGACAGGTCTCTCTGGGGGTGGTGGAGGTTGTGCTGACACCTGTTGGAACTGCCTCTCACTTGCTTGGAAATTCTGCCTAGGAGCTGCAGCTTTATAGTTCATTCTGTCTTCAGGCTGAAAACCTAAAACATTTACTCAAATTATAAATATAACATATTAAAATGTAGATAAAAAAATTAAATAATCTCCTATCGATTTCTTCTAGCACATGATGCCACTTATTAAATCTAAAGCAAAGCTAAATATCATTAGTAAGATAGGAACCATTTAAAAAGGTAAACTTTTTTTTCTAAAAAAAGGCTTTGAAGTAACACCAAGTAATAAGTAACATATTTAGGAAATTAATTTGATCAATCTTTGAACAACATTCATAGCTAAATGTGGAAGGTAAAGAGATGCAAACAGAAATTTAAAATCTTGCTACCCGATATCATGTGATAAGCGATCTTAAACTTTAAAAATGAAGGCAAATATAATTTGTGGAAATTTAGTGTAAAGGTTGGTTATTACAAGAAGCATTCCCTTAGGCTTGTCCCACACAGGATCCGCTCATCTCATCTCATCTCAGCTCAGACTTTGACGAAAAAAATAAAACCCATGTATTTAAATGAGAACCCACACACTGCGTCTGCTCAGACCGACCTCTTTCGCTCGGCGAGAATATTTTGCTGGAAGCCGGTGAGGGCGGAAGGAATGCGCAGGCGCACCAGGCTGCTTTTGCCCTTCCCCCCTCCTCACTCCCCTAACTAGCTCTGGTTTATCTTCAGGAGCTTATCTATTATCGTAGCGTGCATCTATTGTCTATTATAATCAGTCGTGTTTTTGTTTTGATGTGACCACGTGCGTTTTCGCTATTATTACGAAATCATGGATGAACGCTTGATTACCTCAGTGCAAAAGTTTCTTCAGTGCAAAAATCTCTTATTGTCTAGTTTCAACCTATTAAATAAAGTGTGAAACTCTCCTTCTTCATCTCTGGCAGCATTTATTGCGTGCACCCAAAGTCTTTTTTTCCTGGTCTGTTGTTCAGCCACAAGTAGCGTAGCTATTACAACAGCCTCTTCCTCATCACTACTACTACTACTACTATCAACAAAATAACTCATATCGAACGGTATCAGTTGATAGCTGAGACAAGACTGGCTTAAAAATTGGATTTGCATTAAAATATCGGAACGGTCTGAGCGGTCTGAGCTGAGATGAGATGAGACGAGCGGATCCACTGTGGGACATGCCTTAGTTAGAAATTGTTTTAATGTTGATAATAATAAGTCAAAGATTCAAAGATGATCCTGAAATAAAAAAATAAAAAATATATGTTTACTTAAAACCAAACCACATCAAAAAAATACTAACTTTGACGTTCCGGTTGTTGGAAGGTCTGGCGTTCAGGAGGCTGAAAAGCTTGCCTCTCTGCCATTTGAAAGGGCTGCCGTTCAGGTGGTTGGAAGCCCTGCCGATCAGGTAAAAAAGCAGGTCTGTCATATTGTCTGTCGACAGCCTGATGTAGACTCTGTGGAGTTCTGTGTGGTGGTACAGGAGGAGATGGACTGTATAGATAGCTCGGTTCTCTAACACTCTCCGTATCAGATGAGTGATCGTACCACATCCCCTCACCGTTTGTCACCACTTTCTCCACGTCTCTATTGAAATTCTCCTTATTTTCAACCTGGATTATCTGAAAGAAAAAGAAAACAACTAAATAAACAACCATACTGCTCAACTTGTTAGTTTTTTTTGTTTATATACCGTATTGCTTCAAATATAAGATGCACCCAGATTTTTGAACCAAAAATCTGGGGGAAAAAATAATGCATCGAATATAAGACTCACCCGGTTTTAAAGGAAACATCTTCTCTTCTCTCTTTTACCAACTTGTTCAGATGTCAAATTTATAGGTCCCATGGCTATTGTCGGAATATTAAATCTTTATTTAGTTGAAAGGCAGACGCCATTCTGGCAGAGAAGTATCAAGGTTAGATTTTGAAAAGTGATCAGAGAAGTCTAATTGTTATAAACTTGTAATAGTCTAATATCCAATATTATTTTAAGTTGTAACTTGTATGAGGAATGCTTTCCCTGATTTGAGGCATTTAAAAAGTTAATGCTTTTCATTCAATGTCGCACATTACATTCACTAATACTAAACTCTTTTCCCGGGGCTCGATTACCGTAGCGTTCCGCAAATTGAATCACTTTTCTTTAATCACCGGCTTTTATCTTTCTTTTCCCGATATCGCAAAGTGAAAAATTTATTAATGTAAATGGAGGCCGACAATAATATCCTGGCAAAATTCAGAGAATTGGAAATTAAAAGTAAAAACATGATTTTAATTATTTTTGAACGAGAAGTTAGTAGAATAAAGGTTGTTAGATCACATGTTTCTGCACTTATTTCTTTCTCTTTCAAATGTGCACAAATTTTATTTCCCTAACACCAATATCTTTAAAAGTGCTCATCCAATTGTGGAGAAATTTTGTAATGGTTTGTCATAAGTAGCCCACAGATCATCCCATACTAATTTAAATTGTCTGAGCAACTTAAATATTGCTTATTTGATCCTTTGTCATTTAAAAAAAATTTTGAGATATTAAAAAGGATGGGGGGGGGGGAATTAAATTATTGGGCAATAATGGGATCAACTTATTTTTGGTATCACTTTCAATTTTATAGAACTCCCACATATTTAAATTACTGAAGTAAAGACTTTAGTTCGATAATCACAGAAATAGCTTTAAATAAATTTAATAACTATACGTATTTCGACCAACTCTGTGGTCATCTTCAGGTACATATTTAAAAGGATGGGATGTAAAAGTACAACATCATTAAAGTATATGTGAGGAAGCTATGTGCCACGCTAATTGGCAGACTTGATATAAGAGTTACTGACTCTTATCATAGCAAATCATAGTTTTTGCCATTCAGAAGGTTTTCCATAAATCTAACTCCTGCCAGAGATAAATTCTTACTGTACAAACAAATGTTAATCTTCGTCGCAGCCTTAGAAAACATTTTTTAATTAAAAATTTAAATTACTTACATCAACCTGACTATCAGATTTTCCAATATGGTTGATCTCCCCTCCATTGTAAATCCGATGCCATTCTGCACTATCCTTTTCTACAGCTTCCAGCTCTCTCAATCTCATTGCTAACTTCTCACCTAAAGAAAAAACATATTGTTTCTATTAAATAACTAACAAAGAAAAAAAAAAGTTGACAATTTGAAGGGAAAAAACCCAGATTTATTTATTTATTTAAAAAAAAAAAAAAAAAAAAAAGAAGAAGAAGAAGAAGAAGACAAATGTGCTTTTTGCACTTTTATCATTTATCTCTATATAACTTTTAATCTAAGTAGCAAAGTTTATCTCACTATGTTTGGATAAGTATACTGCCGTGCTAAGCCAAAAAACCGTATCTACCGTTTTTTTTGGAAAAAAAAGTTTTGAGATAATCGACTTCAAAGTTTAAAGGCTTATTACTCCCTTATTATTCTTCCGATTTTTTATTATTTTATATCAATGAATTAAGAATTTTATTCTCTTTAGAGCCACATTTGTTTTACCTAAGTTAAATAAATACATTTTTGGGGGGGATCAAATTTATGAAAACACCTGTAGATAAGGTGTTTTTCTATCTGAATATAACANGCTGTTGTGCCACATCTCATTATTTATTATTACGAGTATAAATACTTACAGGATTATTATCATCAAGATCATCATCACTATTTTCAGTTGGAGGTGGAGGTGGTTTTTCCTTGGGTGGCTCTAGAGCTGTAGGACTCAAAGGAAACACTGAGCCTGACTCACTAACTACAGTCATATCCATCATCAAACAATCAACCTACGTACACAAAATAAAATACAATTACAACCAATTTGTAAAAAAATTCAGTGGTGGGCATATAAGTAAGGCTAATTAAAAGATTGTATAATAGTTAAGATTCCCTTTAATAAATAAAAAGCTATATAGGAAAAGAAAAATCCCTTAACAAACAAACTTCAATTTCTCGTATTTAGGATCGAGATACGGCTTCGGGACCATCAAAAACAGCAAAAATGACCCCCCAAAACCCTAAATAAGTCAAAACCTCATTTTCGACCAAAAAGTCAGATACTGTTTTTTGGCTTAGCACGGCAGTATAAGCCCCTATTAGATGCTACAATGATACTAAAAGATAATTCTTTCCAACTCTATCTTGGAAATAAAGTTGACTAGTTGGGTTTTTTCCTCTTTATCCCTTCATTTATAAGTTAAAAAAAAGTTTATAGAGTACAGTATAACCTCAATATCTCAAAATTCTCAGTGTAGAAGTGGTATGTTTCCCTTGCTAATTCGAGATTGCTAATAATCTAACTTGAAAACTCTAAAAGTACATAGCTCGAAGTAAAACTATGCCCCCTTGAATTTTGAGTTATTAAGGTTCTACTGTAATCAGGAGTAATGTAAAAGGAGATATGAAGAAAATAAAACATACCTAATTGCTGTTTACGGATTCTCTCTTCTTCTTCCAATGTCTCTATTATTTCTCTCTCCTTCTTCATAATATCATCCTCTTCACTAGTTATACTCTGATTACCAAAATTCTATAAAAAATAAATAATAATAATAAAATAAATAACTTTAAAAGTAAAAAAAAAAAAAAAAAAATCAATAATGTGAATGAAATGTTTTAGTGGTTGTATGGTTAACAAAGTTCTAAAATTTTCAATAAAACTTAAGGCTATAATTTGTATTTTTCTTTTCTCGCCCAATGTTATCCTTTGGCATTGTAGATATTTGTCACAGATAAAGACTTATTAACTATAAATAGGTTGAAAGAACTTCCGGAAATAATGTAATTGTGGAGAGGAGAGACATATGTACTTCTTTGACAATGGACTTTACCAATTCAAATGTTCAATTTAGGTAACGGAAGCATTGTGTTCACTTTTGAGGACGAACAAATTTTATGTCTCTAATTTTAAAAATTCCAAGATAGAAATCCGTTTCAGACATAAGGGAACATTTTTGGTCTTGTGTCTCCTGAAACATGTGACGATAACTTGAGTAAAAGTTGACCGATTTTGATGAAATTTGGTAGACATGTTCATTTTACCAATGCCCAGGAAAAGCTCGTCGGACAACGTTATCCGCCAAAGCGTTCACACGCAACGCTCGTGTAAACGTGAACTTCAAATTTAAAATTGGAATTTTAGGTCGGGAAAAAAAATCTAATCTCATTTATTCAATGAGATAAACATTTTTTTAAAATACAATTTTTTAATAAAACCAAGGCTTGGTTCCTCCACCTCTCTATTTGACCAACCTCTTCAATAGCACAGCGAGTCTATGATGGACCTCGAGACCAGGCGACCTGGCTTTATTTGGGGGTAAATTAAATAAATTAGACAATAATGGATTTTAAAAGCCTAAAATCATTAAAGTATATGCGATAGGACACAAGGAAGCTATGTGCCACTCTAATTGGCAGTTTTTTTTAAGAGTGTCTACTTACATCAGAGTTAGTTCTAGAATGTGACACCCAAGTATCAGATGTTTTGTTATCTAGTTCGACTCCGCTGTCCCTGCTTTCTTGATTGGAATCAGTTTCGGAACACAGAGATTGTCTGTAAAGTTGCCTCTCAAGCCTGCGTTCTTCTGTAAGAAGTGCAGTCATGTCTGGAGGTCTAGTCAATTCCAAATCTGAAACAAATGAAATTGTAAAATTTAGAATTAAAAAAACTAAAAAAACACTTATAGTTCTATTAGGTAAACTTATACAGTTGGTATCATGATGCAGTAGTCTAGTTGTAACTACCTCTTGATGCCACATTTCACACTCACAGGGGGGGCATCTTATTTTTCATCTTCTTCAGAAAATGTATTCTTCTGAAGATGATTCCAATACTGGGAAAATGTTGGGACTAACAACTAAGGGAAGAAGTCACCACAAGAAGACTCCAACTTCATTGTAATGTATTGTGAATGTATTCTTCTGAAGGTGATTCTAACACTGGGTGCAAAATGTTAGGACCAACAACTAAGGGAAGAAGTCACCGCAAGAAGACCTGCAACTTCATTAAACTTATTGGACAAAGGTAATTGATAAAAGGAAGAACATACCTGGATCGATATAGTTGTCTTCAGTTCCATCTAAACCTAGAAATGACGATCTTTTTAGACGAATCTCTTTCTTGATCCTCTTAGCTGAATCCATTCTTCTCATTACACCCTATATATGAAACAAACAAAAATAAATAAATTAACTTATGACATGAAAATAATATAAAAAAAAAGTATGGCTTATCTCCCTCATCTAACCCAAAGCTTCTTTACTAATGGGGGACAATAATATAATAAGAAAAAAATAAATAACGAAGTTATTAAGACAAATTTTACAAGATAAACAATCAGTTTTGTATAATTTCACCATAGGAACCACTGGATTAGGCAATAATGGGTAGTAAAGAACCAACATTAAACATTAAGGACACGAGGAAGCTACGTAACACACTAATTAGCTTTACAATACACTGATCTTTTTCTGACCTAGTAATGAAAATTTTGGTTTCCAATGAAATCCATATCACTAAACCCTTTGTGACTCAGGTATTCATTGGAAAACAAAGACATTCATTGCAGAAGCCTATGCACCAATTTTAAGTGATCTGATTTTTTTTTTTTTTTTTTTCCTGGGTTTTTTTTTTTTTTTTTTTTTTAACCTGGGGTCATTCACTACACTAATATTACAATTAGTGTTAAACGAGGTCCGTTATATCTGGCGCTTCTACTTAGTGTGTATACACAAATCCTGTCGGTAAAATGCCAAACAAAGCTCGTAAAGATTAAATCATGTCAAATATTCATAATTAGTGTTTAATTTGACAGCGTAGTAAAATTCAGATTAATGAGAGCTCCAGATTTTGACATATGACCTTGTAGATGTCAAAATCAAACTGTCAAAGTAAACACTAAGGGTCGGTTTCAGAAAGGAGGTTTAACGCTAGTCCAGGACTAAATCAGTGATTTAGTCCAGGACTAAGCTAATCCGATTTCTAAGACGAGGTTTAAATCTGTTTTAATCTAGGACTAAGCACTTAACCTAGACCGGCTTCAGAGACAAGGATTAACGCGAGGTTAAACTCCATATTTAGCACTGGACTAAGATATTTGGGTTTAAAAGACGAGGTTTAAGCTAGTTCTNAATTTTCAAATACCCTTGAGATTGCCATAACACATAATGTTAAATTAACCTCTATAACGGGACTATTATTATACAAACAACCTCAATAACTCAGATTTTTTCCAATTCACAACCTAACTCAGAACCTCTATAACAAGACGTTTTGAGGAATCAACCTCTGTAACACGACTCTATGCAGGAATGGGTCGACCTTGAAAAGTCTAGACTTACCCCCCTCCCCCCAACATTCTATTAACCTCGATAACATGACTAATAGCCAAAATAACCTTGATAACACGACCCTCAAAAAAAAGAGCACCTCGATAACAAGACTGTTTCCATAATCCCCTTGAGACCCTTCTTACCGAGGTTCTACTGTATTAGTATAATAAGTAAGCTTCTCAAAATCTGAGTAGAGATAACTATAAGTAGATTACGAGTATAAATAATATGTATCATGCATCACATATTATAGTTGTACAAGCACTTTGCAGGCCTAATCTCTCTATGGGCTGTTGTGCCACATCTCATTATTTATTATTACGAGTATAAATACTTACAGGATTATTATCATCAAGATCATCATCACTATTTTCAGTTGGAGGTGGAGGTGGTTTTTCCTTGGGTGGCTCTAGAGCTGTAGGACTCAAAGGAAACACTGAGCCTGACTCACTAACTACAGTCATATCCATCATCAAACAATCAACCTACGTACAGAAAATAAAATACAATTACAACCAATTTGTAAAAAAATTCAGTGGTGGACATATAAGTAAGGCTAATTAAAAGATTGTATAATAGTTAAGATTCCCTTTAATAAATAAAAAGCTATATAGGAAAAGATTTTTTTTTTTTTTTCTATAAAATAATGTTTAAATATAGTTGAACTAGTTATATTATAGTAATTAATCAAAAAGTAGCAGAAAATTAAACAGAATAACGAATTTTGCATTCCAAAGAGTTGTGACGCCTGGAAGCAGAAGAGCCACTTGTTTTTGTAGGAAACAGAAACGACACGCACTATTTGAAGATCAGAACATTACTGAGGGACTGACGCATTCCCCTGCTCTTTCGAATAAAGTGGGGGCTTCTCCTACTTCTCTTTATGGCGCGGGGTTTAGGTAGTCTGGGATCTCAGCATATGAGGCCATCCGACTTATCCAAAAGTCGGCAGATCTCATATGCTGAGACCTACCGCAGTCAAAGGGTTAAAGAACAGGGGAATACTTAGTTCGCAAGCTTACGCGGGTTGAGCAGTAATCAATAACTTGGTTTTATAGTGAAATCCACATCACGAAGGTGTTAAAATTCAACTTTTTGTTTCCCCTACTGGAAGCAGCTTCGGGGCATTGTGATGTTGACTCGAAGCAGGTATCTCTCTAAGTATATCTTGTGATTGCTTTGAGTCAACATCACGATGCACCACACCCCTCAAGATGCTTCCAGTAGTGGAAGTGTAATGTCAGACTTCAACCCCTTCGTGATGCGGATTTCACCAGAAAACTATGTTATTGAACTGGAGAATAAATGATGCTTAAAATACATTTACACAGGTTAACAGTGATTTCCAAATGAACTGCTTGAAACATTTATTATTATTATAAAAGGGATCAATGGAAATGAGGAATGAGTGTCCCATGACCCAAGACACTATATCTCCGTCTGAACACTCCCATTTACTCCTACGTATCGGCTGTGGCTCGGAATTCTGTGGCCGGGACAAGTGTCCCGTGTGAAACGGGCCTAAGAGTATTTTTATTTGCCTTATGGAAAATCACCCAAATTTTACCTTTGTTACTGTACAATATCCTTGAATCCCCAATATCAAACATGGTGAGTAAACAATGAGTTCTTGAGGAATGTTCACTAAAGTTTTGTCTTTAAGTCTGTTCTTTTTATTTTAAGACAACCTTAAATTATGTTTAAATAAAGTAAAACTCCAATTTTTCTGATATCTGATTATCTGCATAAGTTAGAATAGGATGTGAGGACATTGAAAAGGAAAAATAGACACAATCTTATTTTGAAAATGTATAACAAATTCTGGTACTTCCACTCTATATCTTTAATCTACAAATGTTAGTTTAAAGTAATATTTTATAAGATTAATAAAAAAAAAAAAAAAAAAAAAAAAAATGAAAGTACTAAAATGAATATACTACACCTGAATTGCTGATTTAAATAACTAATTTAATTTCTCAATGTTCGCCAATTATATAATATATATAATCAGCTGTTATAATACTTCAACGGATGGTGTATTCATGATTAATTACTTGTTAACTACACTACATTAAAAAAAAAGACAACAAAACTAAGGATATAAAGTGTTAATAGTTAATAGTTAGTTGAATTACATTGTTATTGATGGGTATGGGAGGTGGAATCTCCTTCATCTTTGGTGGGAGTGCAGGAGCCAAGTCCTCAGAGCTCTGATCCCGAGAGTGAAGAGCTATGATCTGATTAGTAGTCGACACAATGTCCGATTCGTCGGCATCAAGATCTGTTAAACTTTGCACAAGAGTCGGCTCGTCCTCAAGCAGCAGCAGGTCCTTATCAAGCACCTCTGTATCATTAATCTCCTCTATTTCCACCAGGGTAACATCGGATGAGTTACTCACGTCTTTGGCATCAAAACCATTGAAATTCTACAAATAGAAATCCATGATAATGTTTAAGTTTTTATTTCTAGCTATGTAGTAGTTACTTCAAGTTTTATTCTCAATCTTCCGAATAGGTAGAATTGTAGATTTTTTTTTTAAGGTTTAATAAAATTTTTACAAAAGGGATAGTTAATGTAAACTTCTATAAATTAAAGAGTACTAAAAAAACCAAAGGATAAAGCTACATTAAAGAATAAGTTTTGAAAACCAACACCAGTCTGATTTAAGACTTGTTTTTAATTTTAAAGTATAGATACAACAGGCATGCTATATTTTGGCTAAACGGCTGGTTTAAAGCAAATCGTCCAAATAAAAAAATGTAAATCAAAGCAGAAAAATCGAGTAAAATCTCAAATACAGAAAGGAAAGTTAGTGGCCCTCACCTTCAAGTCAGTTGAAGAATGAGCTATAAGAGTAGAAAAAGGTTCGGAAGGCTTGGCCTCGGGTGAGTAGCTTTGTTCACAAACCTCTATTACTGTGTTGTCACAGTCGGAAGGGAGTGAAGTTCTTGGCTCCGGTATAGGTATATCAGTCTCACAAGGTTCGGAAGAGGAAGAGAGATCGGCCGATCGGTAAGTGGAAATATGATTAATTTTGTCCACATCTCCGTGACTAGAATGTGTAAGGCTATTAAAGGGATTGTACGTATTTACAATAGGTATATCTACAGGGGAGTTAAATTCAGCGGGGTTTTCGAGAATAGCGGGTAAGGGTGAAGAGCAGTCAAGCTTTGAGTAAACCCTGGGAGTTGGAGAAGATTCCGGCACCTCAAACCTCAGGCAACTTACGTTCTCGACTAATTCTGTCGGGCTTTTAGAACCGTTCATTTTGAGTTCTTCTGTGACGGTCGGCACCGGGTGCTGATGAGCGATCTTGATATCGTCAGACAGATTGCTGTCCAAGTGAAGATCGAAGTCGTCTGCCTGGCTAACAGAACTGGATACGTCCGCCGTATGAATTCCAGAATCTTCTCTATCAGTGTCTCCGCTGATAGAAGAGGCTGGGTAATTCCTGCAGTAATCCAGATCTTCGTACGACTGCACTCTTTCAAAAGTATCGTTGGACACTGGGCTATCATCCACATCAAGACTATCTAAAGATCTGTGGCGATAATGTCTTGATTTCTTGGCTTCAAACAGATCTTCGGAGCTGTAACCATAACCCGTGTCTTCACTCAGCGGATACACTTCCTCAGTACTTGCTTCTATTTCCTGGAAGGTGTTTAATTTCTCGTGAAAATCAGGGTTCGGTTTTGTTACGACTGTCTTATTGATTTCTTTATTACAAGCTGACTGTAGACTAGATAGACGATCTTTGATGCTTGTAGGGGAATCGATACTAGAGGTCTGCTTGACAGCGTTGGCCTTCGACTTCTCTAGATTAGTAAGTCTATCTTTGATCGAAGTTGAAGATATTTCACCAGGTTTTACGGATTTAGAATTCGGACCTTCTTGGCGCTTGAGATTTTCTATGCTGGTCAACCTATCTTTCACCGAAATTTCAGGCGACGGTCTGTCGGGCGATTTAGATTTGTTGCTGTCATTGTTCTTTTCAAGGAAGGAAAGCCTCTCTTTTATTGATTTGGAAGAGTTGAGGTCAACAGTCGACCTACTGGTAACGGCAGATTTCATCTCAGGTTCGAATTTTTCAAATAATTCCCTCCTTTTAGATATATCGACTTTAGGTACTGCAACTTTCCTATTAGATTCTGTCAAGTCAGTAGTTGAAACCGATTTCCGGTATAGTTCGGCTTTAGAAAATACAGATTCAACTTTAGTAGAAGTTAAGCTCCTCCTCGGCTTTTCAGGTATAGGAGGCGCTGCCCTCGGAGGACTACCACCGTTGACTTTAACTTCTTCTGGTATTGACCTGGCAGACAAAGATTTGACCCTCGTTTCAGCAAAGTTTACGTAATTCTGAATGGCTCTTTCATAAGTGTATTCCTCTTTCTCTGTCGGCAACTCCTTCTTTTCTTCGACGATTTTTTCCTCTATCTTCCTGCTTCCATTACACTCTGGGATGTTAGATTCGAAAACATCGCCATTGGTAAGTTCCGCCTCTTCACTTATAGTCATCTGTTATAAAATGAAGACAAATATTAAAAAAATAATCACATTTAAACAAAATAATAACAAATTCGCGAGAACGTAACACAAGAAATCAGATCTAAAATCTGTTAACTAAATGTACAAAGGCATTTACCTGATTATCATTGTCCGAGCTTGAATCGTCCATAGACGAACTTTCATTTGACATTTTTTCGCCATTAGAGCTCAGTCCAAGATCTGAAAAATCGTTGGCGGAGTTATCATCGTAAACCGGAATACTTGCCTTCCTGCCTCTGCGAATAAAAACAAACAAGGAACAATCAAATAATCCTGAAAATCGTCACAAAATGTTGTATTTAACGCATACTGAATGAGGGAGGAGAGATCATACCTTTCTTGCATCATTTCGCTAAAAGTTTTGCTTCGTCTTCGTGATCGTTCATGTTCCTCCAGTTCGAGTTTTTTGACCTCAACTACACGTTCAATGATGTGTTCTTGCATCTTTCTGCGACTACTCTTCCAGTTGTCCAAATTCTAAAAAAAAACCAAACACATTTTATATGTTAAAACAAAAGACTAAATAGCACAACTTTAGTAGTTAATAGTTTTGAAAATATGTAGTTTAAAAAAAATCAATCGAGGAAGAACCTAATGGTAATCTAAGATTATAAATAATTTTGAAAGATGGCTTTCTTTTGTTTTCTGAACGAAAATAATTTTACTAAGAACTAAATCTCTTCAGATAAAGTGTTAGAAAGAATTACAGTTGCTAAATTAGATCTTATTTTCCGCTATTTATCAAGTTAAAAGAAAAACCATTGAACTAGAAAAGACTAAAAGAATCAAGGATCCGTAGGCTCGAAAAAGAAGATTAAGAAAAAAAGTAAGATAGTTGAAAAAGAATTAAGGAACTGACGGATTGCCATTCTTCAGTGTCGTTTCTCATGGTTTGTTTTTCTTTTTTAATTTGTTCTGCCTTTTTGATTTGTTCCTGTGCTTTTCTGTAGAGGTCGCAAGGTCCTGTCTTGACGAACTGGAGTGCGTTCGCTGGAGGTTTCGGTGACGTCGGTTTCAAGACCCGACCACCCCCGTTCGTCTCATCTCCCTGGAAGCAAAACAAAAAAACACATCATGTTAAAAAGACATCAATTAAGCAAAAATATAGGTTTAAAATGAGAAGAAACATGGAAAAAAACCTCAGGTAAAAATACAAACAATGCAACAAAGCAGGAAATAAAATGCAGTTTACAACAAAAATACTTGGTGGTTAACTTTGAGAAGCCACTACATTCTTTTGGGTTAGAATAACATAAATTAGATATCTCAAAACAAAAACGTTGTTGTTAGGTAATTTCACAAAGCCACTTAACAACAACTTGATGAGGTATAAGTATAAAAGGTTAATTATTCAAGAACAACTCAGAAAATCAAATGCACTGTTGTTGATTTTTCAAAGTCTTTGAGAATAAGCGGCGCTCCTACATTTAGGAGCTAAAATTAATTTCTTAATTTCACCACGGGGTATGCATTTTCGGAACATTGTATATGTATATACCAAATTTCATCGAAATCTGCAGAGTAGTTCAGGCTTCACAACTTCACACATCTGCACAGATGACAAACAGACATTTTTTAATACCACTGTTTTAGACTCAAGGGACTTCGACACGTGTAAACGTATGTGAGAAAAAGTTAAAAGAAGAAGAACAGAAGCTACGATGAAACCAATTTCTATCAAAATCTATCTCTAAATATTACGAGTGCAACTTAAAAGAGAGATAAACTGCCTAATAGAATTATATTACGATGATTGAGAAGTATTTCTTTATGATAAAAGTGTCACTGGAAAGGGAGAGTCTTTAGTTAGTTAATTTGACATAAGTTAGTCAAAATCAGTAAACTAATTTCGAGCACATAAGTTCCCTTATCATAAATGAACTATATATCGAGCACTTAAGTTCCCTTATCATAAATGAACTATATATCGAGCACTTAAGTTATATTATCATCAGTGAACGGATTTCGAGCAATTAATTTGTCTTATCATAAGTGAAACTAATTTCGAAAACTTAAGTTAGGAATCATAAGTGATCTCAAATAAGATTTATTTTAGTTAGTCAAGGATAGAGAAAAGATTCTATTCAACAACTTCCTTGTGATTAATTACATCCATTTATAATTGTGTAAAAATAAAAAAGTATCTAAGGTAATTTATTAGCCATAATAGAAACTAATTCTTAGCAGACTTGGTGTGAAAAGTTAAGGTACACGAACGTGGTAGAAAACAAGGATATAGCCTTTGTTTGCCATTATTAGTATAATAAAGAAGAAAAAACTTAAGAAGGGTTACCTCTAATAAACGTACCAGTGACACGCTATATACTACAAGCAGTTAACAATTTCAGCTCGCCGTAAAAATCTATTGTTATTCGAATTTTCCCACTTTCTCCGCTCACTTCATGTACGATGGAAAGTTTTTTCTTCCACCCAATATAAAAAAAAAAACAATAAATTTTAAAAAATATATAGAAAACGGAAGAAATAACAATCCCGAAAAAATAAGTTTCTTTAAAATAAAGTCTTACGTTAAGTTATTTTTAGAAACATTACATAAAGTATAAGCAAGATCATTAACCGATAAATTTTACTTGACATAAAATTATTATGATTATGTTCTCATTATGATCACTACATCTACATAGAAGTATCTATAAGCCAAGCAATGTTTATATTGGGCATGATCCTTCGAAGCTATTTTTTAATTGTTAATATAGTTGAATTGTTACTCATCTTGTTCTACTAGTTAACACGTTTTGTATTACATTTGTGTATCGAAATATGTCTAAATATCCACCTTTCAATTGCCAGTGGGGTCACATTATTTTTATGATTTTTCGTTTAATCCTCACATTCTAACTTGTTTGTAACACCCATATAAATAATTTATTTCATTTTGTTTTAATTTGTCATTTTTTCGTAATTTATTTTATTTAGTACTCATGTGACCATGCATCCAATACTACAATGCGAGGAAGATATGTGCCACACTAATTGGTAAAAAGCTATTTTTTTCTATAATTTCCTTCATTAATATTGTAACGTTTCATACTGATTTAAATTTTTATCATTTCGATTACAACAATGAAAGAATATTTAAAGGAGAGAAAGGAAGTCGATACTTTTGAAATCAATAAATGAAGACTCGATTTATTTATTTATTTTTAATTAATAATTTTATCATTAATAACTAGACAAAATAATTTTCAATATGAAGCCGTTCAGTTTACATTTATATTTCAAGGAGGACCTAGGTGGGTAATACTACCCCGATAAAATAATACCTGAAACCATCAAAGGTACTCTATAGGAGGAAAGGGGTTCTTTTATAGAACTACCCGCTGCACTCTTGTGCTTCGTTACGGAGAGTTATTTTTATTGATTTTAATTTTTTAAGTATTTTTTAAATGTTAGTATTCCGGGAAGAGCAGTGTTTTTTCCCTTGATACTCCCCCCCCCCTCCCCGTGTATCATCGCAATTTTATTAATAGGAGTGCATACCCTAAAGAGAAGCTGTTTTTTAAGTATATTAACTTCATAACCTCGGAAGATCTCATTCTGGACACAATCCTCAAATTTATTTCATTTTAGCGATCATAGTACTGATAATGATTTAGGATTTAGTTTCAAATATATACGGAAATGGAAATGGTGGCCATCTATAATCAAAATGACCAATTGGTTGAAAGTAGTTTAAGTCATAAAAGGAAACTAACCTTCAAATTTTATGATTCTAGTTCTAGTGAAATTGGTTCCAGAGATATCGCAATGCCAAATTTTGCAAATTAATAAAGATGGCGGACAAAAAATATGGCGGACCGTAAAAAAGACTGCTTAGCAAATACCTAAGGGCTAAATTCCATGGTCTGGTCACAGGAGTAGTAGTCTAGAGATATCGTAATGAGGCAGTGTTATTTAAATTATATGTAATATTCTAATAAAAATTATTACAATAACTGTTTTAAAACATTTTGATTACTATGCATACATATACCATAATTTTCCTCTATTTATAATTGCAGAGAAATTTAATGGTCATAAATTTAATGATAAATCATACATTTAATGATAATTAATTTCACCTATATAATAAGTAATGTACTCGATTTTGAGTTTGATGAGTTATCAATGAAGGATGTAAACTTATAACCCAATTTGTTACCGGATATAAATATAGTATATTACTTGTGCGGCAAACACAGTAATTATAGTAATCTCACGTCTTAGTATGTATCGATTAAATAGTTATGTGTAGAAAGGAAATATGTAATAAAATATATATTTTCTTCTCTCTTATAGAAATTAAATGAGTGTAATTAAAATCTTTATAAAATCTTATAAATCTTTATGGTATCATGAAATTAATTTTATTTTTTTATTTTTAGGCTTGTTTATTTCTTTCCATTAGAGCGATTAAAATACTCAACTTAGTGAAATGGCTATTTATTAGAATGGTTGTATGAATTACATTGCTCTAGCTGATTGCTCTGTGGAATCTTTTTCCCTCATGTTTATCTAATATATTATATACTTGATGTATCAGATGATTTAAATGATTGATTTTAGTCCTACGGACTGTTATTTAGTTGTACTACTTGAGTCTAATCTCTGCCATTATCACTCACAAATCATGTATGCTTCAGTTCATGCTGCTTTCTCTCTTAAGTCAAGTCTAAGTTCATGCGTTCATCTTTCTTAAGTCATGTCTCTGATGCTTTTATCTCACTTAAGTCATGTCTCTGGTGCTTTTATCTCTCTTAAGTCATGTCTCTGAAACTGTTACCTCTCTTAAGTAAAGTCTCTAAAACTGTCATCTCTCTTAAGTCAAGTCTAAGTTCATGCTTTCACTTTTCTTAAGTCATGTCTCTGATGCTTTCATCTCTCTTAAGTCATGTTTAAGTTCATGTTTTCATCTCTCTTAAGTCATGTCTAAGTTCATGTTTTCATCTCTCTTAAGTCATGTCTAAGTTCATGTTTTCATCTCTCTTAAGTCATATCTAAGTTCATGCATCCATCTCTCTTAAGTCATGTCTAAGTTCATGCTTTTATCTTTCTTAAGTTATGTCTCTGAAGCTTTCACCTCTCTTAAGCCGTATCTCTGAAACTGACATCTCTCTTAAGTCAAGTCTAAGTTCATGCTATCATCTTTCTTGAGTTAAGTCTTTGAAACTGTTATCTCTCTTAAGTCAAGTCTAAGTTCGTGCATTCATGAACTGCTAGATTAAGCAATGATAAAATTGTTGTGTTTGTTTCCATCAACATCTCAAGTCGTAATCAAAGTAAAATAAGTAATCCTAATTTTAATTTCAAGTAAAAGTAAAGCTTGAATAAGTTCTTTTATTCTAAAAGTTTAAAATCATTTGAACGGAGAACAAATTTTAAGATTAAGTTCATTCTAAATTATGAAGAGATCCGAATTAATGAAGAAATGTTAAGAAAAACACACTCGTTATATACCTTACAGTAAGTTACCATATAAAGACTGGAAAGGAAATCTTAATGAAACCCTGCCTCATTTAGGACAAAAGGTAAAGGTTTTATCGTTTAAACGTAAACTCGGTAATGAATGGAACCCGACTCGTGATACAATACAAACATTCTCATAACACAAAGGCAGTGATTGAGTTTAATGGTCTCCCCTGCCCCTGCCTTGTATGGAGGCAGCTTGAGCCATTAAAGCCTTATAATCTCCTCAACCTGGCATTCAATGTCTCAAAACCATTCATGGCCGGGAAAGTCATGTTGAACAAACAATCGTACCCCTTAAGATAACAATGTATTTTATTTTACTGATTGTATAACTTCATTTTATAGGTGTTTCAAATTAATTACTTACAAACTAAGATGTATCAAGATCAAACTGGGAATATTATTAATTATTATTATTATTATTTTATACATTTCTATCACACTTAAGTCAAACCTATCTATAGTAATTATTATAATAGTAATTATTACCAATATTTTTATTTTAAGAATAATAGACCTGTAAGAGAAGTAGGAATATCTAAATAATTATAGGTACCAAAATTTGTTAAATTGACCAAATAATTTGGTAGTAATTAAACATAATTATAATTAATACACACTTAACTAAAATTCAGGTGGTTTAATTGAAATAATCTATAATCGTCTAACTATAACATAAATATAAATTACAATTAAATAATCGTTTCAGTCTTTCGACTGTTTCAATAAAGGTTATACATAGACTGAAGTAGAAACATGTCCTATTCCATAAGCCGAAGTTACTGATAAAGCGGGAGACTAATTATCCTTCGATTGTTCAATATTTGAATATTAACATGATCGACTTTTTTTTAACACAGATAGAATTTGTCACAAAATCTGTGACAGTCGTTAATTTTCTTCCTATTTCATCCCTTATATACTTCATGTAGTTTCAACAACAACAAACAACACCAGTATAATCGACCAATCATTTATATTTACCCTGAGAACAACTCTGCAAATATATATAT
>KZ651521.1:412180-422745 GCA_001010745.2 Gerris buenoi
AAGATTTTAAACATTTATATATATATATATATATATATATGTATATATATTACATATATAAGACCAGGTTTTAATAGAGCAAACGCACCACTCTGCTGCAGGTATAAGTCTCAGTTAAAGGATAGTCTTTAAACTAAATAAAGAACTTTAAGAAAATCTAATAACCTGAACATGGAATGGGTAACCTTTATAGCTATAAAACAAACGATTAATTTTTAGTAAAAAAAAAACAAAAACACCTTGGATAGGACTAAAATGGAAGTAACTTCAGTCCGGTACCGGATTTCTAAAGGTGACAGTAGTTTTAATTAATGATCTTTTTAATTGGATATTACAAAAATGAGTTGTTTTTATCCGTATTTACAGTTAATAAGAGTTTTTTTTTTATGAAGGTCAGTTAGTTTACAAAAATTATAAAAGTAAATCAACTAATGCTTTAAGATTTAAAGAACTTAAAACAGAAAAAAATGATAGATTTAATTTGTGAGAGCGGATAGTTTGCTGATCGTTTCTACTATGTCATTATTGTGCATTAATAATATACTAATATTAATGATGAAAATAAGTGCTAACAAATAAAGAATAATGCTAGCATATAACAAGAAAAAAACATAGAATAAGAACTGCATTAACCTTTCATAACCTGAATCAGATGATACAATTAAAATAAGTCAGCTGATAAATCGAATCAGCTGATTATAGAAAAAGAAAACGAAACAGATGGGTTGGACAAAAGCCAAACATCTTTTAGACAAAGGGACATTACTTCTCCAGCCAATATAGAGTCTAAAATATCGCATACAAAATTCCGCGAACAACTCAAACCTGGAATACTAAGTGATTTTGAAAGTAGGCCATCACCAAAATATATAATATTATGCATGGCTCGAAACCTCTCAAAAATATCAACTGAATTTTACCTAAGGAAAAATAGTGAGCATTTTCCCTCAGATGTTTATTTCTGCGGGCTACTTTCGATTTGACCAACCATCCAAATGCATAAAAATCAGATAATTACTCTTGAAAATATAGGTGTAAATAAATGTATGTATGCATGAGGAAGAGAAACAAATGGGCGCAAAAAGAACAATGGGCTAATTGTGACCAACCATCCAAATTTCATTATAGTCATCTGACTTATTTTAATCGTATCAGCTGATTTTCAGTTGAATCTTACAATCCAATGAGTGTAATCGTTTATACTTTTTAGGAAGCTAAATTTTGTTTTGTTGATATTGTATAAATTATTTCGTTATACCAAGGAGAGGGAGATTTTGGCTGTAAAACATATCTATTGGTGTGATTATTTGACACTATATAAAATAATTTATAATAATTTTGAAATTAATGGCAATCAACAAAGTAATAGATAGATTAGATTAAAATATAGATTAAATGCATTCCGTCACTGATATCTGATCTAGAAAATCAGGAGTCTGTGGGTTCAATTTCGGGCTAGAGAGAATATTTTTATGTCTATCTTTCTCTATATGGTTATAATTTTACGAAGCAACATTTTTTTTTTTAAATGTTTTAATTCCTACGTCCAACATACTGTACGATCCACGAAGCTTATTCCCTTCGAAATTAACTGCACAATTTAGAATTTAATAGATTGCCTTGAAAGTTAACAGAAGCTTGCACAATTTAGAATTTCTGATCCCTGAAAGTTAACAGAAGCTTATTTACTCCTAATTTAACAACACAATTTAGAATTAGAATGGCTTACCCTAGTAAGTTAGCAGAAGTTTATTTACTCCGAACCGAAATAACTGTACAATTTAGAATTAGAAGTGCTTACCCCTAATAGAATCTTATTTACTCCGGACTTAACTCCGCAATTTAGAATTAGAATATTACTCCTTCAAGTTAATAAAAGTTTATTCCCTTCAATAGATTAAAAAAAATAAAAAAACTTATTAAATGGCTTGACCTTCTCTACCTACAAAAGAGGTTAGCATTTTATTTTTAACCAATTACCATATTATTTATACAAAATTTAAAAAAAAAAAATGTTTTCAGATTTCGCTTTCCATAAAAATTAGCCAGTTACAAGAATGAAAGGTGAAAAGTTAAAGGACTAAAGTTTAAACATCTCGGTCGACAGAAATGAGGCAACAATAAAACGTTCATTATTAAAGAAAACGACGTTTTAACAGGAAAAAAGTGAAAACACTGGAGCTCTTGTTTCAACTATCAACCAAGACCAATTTTTTAATAGACCTATTAAAAAGAAATTAGGTTTAACTATAAATATATAGTGGAGTAAAGATGCAAAAAAATATACTAAAGAGGACAAGGGAGAGAGCTACATCCACGATTTTCTGTGGACATCATCAATCGAGTGGACACAATAGACTTTTCCGATGTCCGTTCATTGTCTCCCGAAAGGAGAGAAAAAAAGGGAAGGGAATGAAAAGGATTAACAATAGTGTTTTTTTATTTTTAAAAAAGCGTCTTGTCCGCAGGATCTTAAGATGGAAGGATACGAAGAGAAAGAATAATATGATATACGAAGGCTTTCTCATAGGTAGAAGAAGGAACCTAAACCACAAGAATAGAGGAGGTCCTTGACAAGGCCGTTCCTTAACGACCTTCCATACCTTAACAAGCATGACTCTGGTACCCAAGTACCTGAGTCTTCAGCTATCCTCCGTATATCTATCCTTTACCTATAACACACATCCACCAACAAAACTATCCATCTAATTTTACACATTAGCCATTTCTTCTCTATAAAAACTTCATAACTTCTTACTTTAAAAAGGATAAAAGAAGACACAATCTATCCACTTTCTTAAAAATCAACTAATGTTATCTTCACGAATCTCCTTCGTATTAAGACATTTTTCTTAACTGAATTTTTCATCAAACATACTTAAAAAGACCTTAAATTATTTAAGGTATTTTTTCCTTTATCGTTCTATCTTCATGATCAGATAGAGTAATCAAAGTTGAAGGTATATATTTAAATATTTTCTCTTTTTTTAAAAAAATAATTCTATTCTCTTTTTTACTCTCCACTGCAATTATCCAATTTAAACTTTTGCTTAATAAAAAAAAACCTCCTTGAGAACACAAATAAATCTCCTTAGTTTTGTAAATAAGAATAATTTGAACAAATTATAAAAAAAGAAAAATCCTTTAATCATGACTTAAGGATATAAACTTTTATCTTCTCTTAGGATTAAAACCTTCAAGAAAAAAACAAAGAAACCTAAAGTGCTCTTACTTAAAGAAACATGAAATATCTCAAGATTTTAAATATTTATTTATTTTATAGCTTCAAGAATATACATCTATAAGAAACCTAAAGAGAATTTATTAAAAGAAACGTGAAATATCTCTAAAGATTTTAAACATTTATTTATTTTATAGCTTCAAGAAAAAAACAAAGAAACCTAAAGTGCTCTTACTTAAAGAAACATGAAATATCTCAAGATTTTAAATATTTATTTATTTTATATCTTCAAGAATATACATCTATAAGAAACCTTAAGAGAATTTACTTAAAGAAACGTGAAATATCTCTAAAGATTTTAAACATTTATTTATTTTATAGCTTGAAGAATATATATCTAAAAGAAACCTAAAGAGAATTTACTTAAAGAATCGTGAAACACCTCTAGATTTTAAACATTTATTTATTTTATAGCTTTATGTATTTGCAGTATGTTAAAATTTTAAACATTAAAAATTATAAAATAGGTATTAAAAATATGTTTATTTTTGAGAAAGAAGTACGGCAAAAAAGGACAATTTTCACTCTTGTAACAATACAAAGAAATTTAATGTTTGTATTATATAATTTAGGTTTTATAAGGGGGAAAACAAAAAAACTTAGGATTCATGGAACGTTTAAAGATACTTTATGACAACATTAAGCTGCAAAAAAGAGAGAAAAAAGGACATTAGCACGAATTTTCCGTTTTGTTAAAATAAATTAGTGTCCTTGGATGTTTTTTTCGTGAAACAGATAAGATTGTCGGTGAGGTAGAGAAGTTTAAGTGAAAGTTGGCTGATTATTTTGAACGTTAAAAGGACCAAGGACTTCTTAACATCATCTAGAGTCTAGAGTTTCAGTTTCCTTAAGGATATAACTTGAAAAAGATTACCTCTAAGTTTTTACTGTAAACTTAGCCAAGGACATTGTGATTCAGACAACACCTGCTTACTGACAAACTACGCAAAATGCTTTTCACATCTGTTCATTGTTTTAGTCATCATTTTCTTTGTCAGGGACAGATTTCCATTATAATCTTAGGAAATAGTTTATCTTTGACTGAGCAAAAGTTGATCTTCCTAAACGATTTATAAGTACAATCATAGTTATTTTTACAAAAAACAGAGTGGTGTGATATCATCAAATATCTTCAAAAAGAGAGGTCAGATACGAAAATGTAGTTATATAAATAGTTCAATAACTAAAAAAACGTCTTCACAAAGAATGATTCTATTTAAACAATTGACCGGTTTTGGATATTTTAACTAAAGGACTTCAGGACTTATTTTAATGGAAGGACTTCAGCTTAACTTTACTATTTCATTTAAGATGCACTTTTGAAGTCGCGCAATAACCATCAGGTATTTTGCGTTCTATTTGGCTTAGTTATGACTCCAACTGCGAAAGCTTACGAACTTACAATAGTTGTTATTAATTTCAATGTACATCAATAGTTATTTACGCAACAAGGGAGAGAAGTATGTTTTCCTGCTCGAGGTTAAGTTTTCTCCTGAGGCGGTGCCTCAGGAGAAAACTTCATTAGCTCCCGAGGCCTTATGGCCGAGGGATATAACTGTAGTTTTAGCACCCGAGGCCTTATGGCCCAGGGATATAACTGCAGTTTTAGCTCCCGAGGCATAGCCGAGGGAGATAATGCAGAGAGCAGAAATACTTCGATCCATGTTGCGTATTAAATTTTATCTACGACTAGTGCACCTTGGGTAATAGCTAAGTTTGTAGGTATAAAAGTTTTACCTACAAATTCACGTAATTTAAACACCTTAAACTGATATTTAGTTACTTCATTTATTAAAATAACAATTTTTATACTAAATATACACGTTTTACAACAAACTCTTTCAATAGTTTGTTTTTATTTTAAAGACTTTGTATGATAACCTAAAGTAACCTTCCTGAAAAATAAACAGCAGAAAAACTTTACTACCAACATAATACTTAAAAATTACCTTTTAAGTTGGTATGATTGTTTTTTCACTCCCAAGGGGGGGAATTAACACTTCCCTCCCTGTTATTAGCAGTGTAAAGTCCACTTATAATGCAAGTCGTAGATAAAATTATAAATAACATTTTTATATAGATTTTATTTTTAAAACCGGAAACTAAAGAGTGTATTTTCAAAAGAAAAAAATTAGAAAAATGTTTAATCTATTTAAGGGAAAAGCGTTGTCGAGATTAAAGTTTTAAATGGTTTTAAGAGAGGATGAGGAAGGAAAGAGTGGATCCGAGCTGGAATGAAGACTAATGACAGTTTGACAGCGAGGTGTGACAGTAAAACATATAGAGCTTAGTTCGGGAAGAGACCGGAGACAAACTGAGGTGATTGAACTCTTTCAAATCTTCGCATAGACAATGGAATCCCGCCTTTTAACACCTTAGAGAACGCAATTACCTTCAGGACTTCGACTTGGAACTTTAGTGACAAACAATATACACAGAACAATGCTTCCAACTTAACAAATCTTATATTTACATGCTATTAAAATAAAATTACATCTTTCCATCTAGATGGCTAATAATCATTCAAACAATAATAGACCACTTCAAAAGAATATAAAACTTTATGCTCGAATATATAAACTTTATTATAGTACAGAAGCTACGAACTAAGTCTAGAATAAAATAAATAACACATCCCTGAGATTCGAACTAGATACAGGGAGTTTGTAGAACTTGATTATTGACGAGTAAGAGCTTATTATCTAATTTTTCTTTTGTGCCCCAATTTTGTTTTTTTACTTTTTCATAAAAAGAGAAAGTACTATGATGGTGCGAAATTTGATGGATTTACACGTTTTGAGGTCCCCTGAGTCCAAAAAAGTGGTTTTTAAAAAATGTCTGTCTGTCTTTCGTCTGTGCAGACGTGAAGAGACTAAACTGCGGCCTATAAGTGGGTCGACTTAGACGAAATTTGGCATAATCTGTTTTTAGCTTCTACGTTCAGAAAAATAATACCCTGAGGCGAAATCGAGAGATGAATTGTAGCTCCAAATTTGCAGGCGCTACCCCGAAAGCTCTGACAAAAATGTAAAAAAATTACTTCTTGAAAACGGTTCCGACGATTTTGATTTAAAAATAATAAAATGTAGTCCATTGAAATACGAATCTAACGATATCAGCCGAGATATTAATTTTTTTTTGTGATGAAAATAAATTTGATTTTGCTGAAAATCTAAAACAAAATGTAAACAACCAACTTATATATTACTTGTTAAATAATACATTAATTAGGCGTTGCGTGCCTTTGTCGTTGAAGCGAGCTTAATGCAATATATATTTAAATTAATAGTTAATCATGATGAGTTCATAGTTTAAAAGGAAGATTGGAGTTGACGGTAGTGCCGGATGGGACTCTTACTTCACTGTGAAGGTATAAGAGGGTTCCCAAAGGTGTATCCCTCTGTACTGATGACAATATATTGATATTTTCTGAGATCTGGGTCCTAGATTGTATGAGAAAGTTAGTCTGAGTTGTCTTGGGCCAATTTGTTTTGTTTTTTTTTGTTACTTAAATAGAAGGTATAAAAGGAAGAATCAGAGCAAAGAAATTAAGGAATATAGAGAGAGAGGAAACGGGTCGGAAGCGGTTTTAAAACCTCTAATTATACGCAGGTATGAAATGAACATTGACGACCTTCAACCTCAACTAAAATACACAACTTAGATATTATAAAGCTTTAGAAAAACAAAAACCATTCCACTTTAAATTGGAAGAGAAATTTAAAAAAACCGGCCGATATGGAGGTAAGCATCATCCTACGTGATGTGATGAGATACCTCCTAAACTTTTAATAAAGTAAAAAAGCGGCTGCGAATTCCTTCAACTAATAGGACCAGGGTCGAAACAAGTAGGGATATCTTCAGAAAACAGACCTAGAACGTAAATATGTTAAGAATCCTCTAAAGGTTCAAGATTTAAGATAACGTTCTCTGAAGAAAAGTTACCACAATATAACTTTTTTTTAATTTTTTTTTCATGAGTGCTAATTTCAAACTTCTAAATGAACTGAATACCTATATACCAACCTAGTTTTAGAATTCCATTCCTCCTTTATTTAAAAAAAAAAAAATTATCAGCGAGATAAAAAAGGAATATTAAAAAAGTTAATGGTGAGATTTAGTTTTTAATAATGGGTTATAAAAAAATATTAGAGGCACATAATAGATTTTTATGCATTTTTTAATATATTTTTATAACAGTAATGGGCTTTTAAAAAAAAGCATATAAGATTTGTTTTTCCTTTTTTCTTCTCTTTAAAGCAGTTATAACTAACAGAGATAAGAGAGATTTATTTTTTTTTTTTTATATATTTTATCATAAACAGACACTCATTTATTTCTTTTAATATTAAAAATCTGTAGATAATCCATTTTCCCACTCTCAATCAAAAACATGCATGACAAGAATTCCTGTTTCATGAATTTAGTAGAGTTAAATTGTTTAAGTTTCATTGTTTCAATAGAGTTATAAAATTAGTTGTTATTGTGAGTGAATAAAACAAAATTTGTTTCTTCAACGAAAATTGTGTTGGAGATATATCACATCAAAGTTCAGTTGTTATAGGAACAAATCTTCCACTTAACTTGAGTGATGCTGGGATATTTGTATTCAAAATCTCATAATATTTAATTGAATATTAAGTATATTTACAAAGTATTCAACAGGTGGTTGCTTAAGTTCAGTAAATGTATGTTTGTGCGCATGTAATTCAAAAATAAGTGGGCGCAGAAGGTTGAAACTTTTATGGGACCAAAAATGGGCTTATTATAATCTACCGTAAACATTTCATTAATATCGGACAAAAAATTTGGTTGTTTCGCAAAAATTGAGCACTGACTATTGCTGAACCAAAAATAATCCCTAATGTCTACAACTGATTTCTGTCTTGGAATTATTGAAATTATAGACAAAAAAAAATGTTTTTTTGAAAGATCACCTATTTTCCGTTATTATACCTTCGGAAGCAAAAGAATTTAGTGCAAACAGTTAATTAACTTACGTGCCCCATGAGAACAATCGATATGTATAATGTAAAAGAACTCACCTGTAACAAATAAGAAAGAACATGAACATGATTAAATATTTTATATTTTTTTACTACATAATACATAATATAATTTGTAACACGCTAAAGACATTTATTAAATACCATTTTTTGGATACTTAAATGAGTGAAAAGATCAATCCTGAATTTGATGGCCATCACAATACTTTCTATTTACATGAGAAAGTAAAAATAATGAATTATATAGAATAGATTTTAGTTTTACAATCAAATGGCCTTCATTCATAAAATAATGATCATAAAAAAAACTTGGAGAAAATCCATATTTACATTTTTAAATGAGATGTAACTGCACTTCGAGTATGTTTACAATAATTCTCACCTTCAAATAAATCGATTATTTTTTCAGAAACTATAATAATTTCGTGACTATAAAAAAAAAAAAAAAAAATCAGAAATTACTTTTAGAGCGATAGAAATAATTCAAACTCTTTAGATGATTTCATTCATACATTCTTATACGCTAAAAAAAAACAGCTGACGAAAGTCGTTACACACAAAAATTTACTGTATTTTACAAACAAGAAGTGTGCCAAGTACACTATTATAATGTATTATCACATCACGTGACGCAAGTTTATTTGCATGAAAAAAAAAAAAAAAAATAGGTTAAGAGGCGTGGGAAAGCATGTTTTGATTCATATATTTTAGTGTTTTCTTCTTCAACCTCGTTCGAATTTCCATATAGTATTTTACATATATGTATAGTCAGTACATAATGTGTTCAATTATTATTTTTGAAAATACTAGCGTAAATGATTAAATCATAGAAATAATCATAATATTTGGTAAGACTGTAAGGTAGACGCATTTTGTTTTTTTTGAGTGTAAGCTTGTACTTTTGGTAAGTAAGCTTGCGGGACACATCTACTTGACGTAGTTATCAGTGTAAAATATGTATAAACTATCTGGGATTCGAACCATAACTAGATAAGATAGTGGGTTTAGATTTTCCGAACTTTAAGCACTACTATAGTATACTAGACCCGATGATTCCCGAGTGAGATTCGACTTTCTTCGGCGACTTTTTTTGTGTCCCTAACGTCTAGTCTATAGTATCGATATCTATCTATATTATATAGTATCTAAGTAAGAGTTAGTATCAGTAAAGGCTGTATTATCAAAAGGAAGCAGTTTTATCTATGTTAGCTATAGTGTCTAAGTAAGCTGTTTTTTTCTAATTTTATTAAAGAAAGCTATATTATCAATTATCAAGGTAATCAGGTAAGCAATCTAAGATCAAAGTAAGCTATAAAGTGTTGTAGTAAATTAAAATATCTACGTAACTAGTAATTAAGTAATTTAAGGAAGTATTATGATAAAACTAAGGGTTCTTCTTTAAATTGTCACTCCTCTACTTTTTTTTTTTTTTAGAATATAACGACTGACTAAATAACTATTAAGACAAAGGGATGTTTCAATGTACTTTGAGACAAAGGAATATCACACTAATGTAATGGAATACCACACATATTCTCTTGTATATATAAGGGGTGACAGTCTAAAGTAGAACATTTTGGACACCTTCTTTAGATTGTTACCTCTGTTTTTTATAAGGGGAGTAACAATGTAAAGAAGTGCTAAACTTAGAATTTTATAAGAATCAATGTAGTTAAGTAAGCTACACTCTCAAATTAAACTACACGTAATAATATCTAAAGTAAGCTTTAGTATTTAAATAAGCTGTATAAGAACATTAAGTTAAACCATATCAAGCTTCAGACTTCTTTATGTCTAAAGCTTAGAATTAAGCTACAATATCTAAGCTTTCTCGACCAGAGTCCACCAATTGAATTAAGTGAATTAAGCTAGAATATCTAAGCTTTCTCGACCAGAGCCCACCAATTGAATTAAGTGAATTAAGCTAGAATATCTAAGCTAAGCTTTCTCGACCAGAGCCCAGCAATAAACGCTTCCATTTATTTTGATAAATATGGTGCTGAAATTTAAAATTAAATGGACACAATTTATCCATGGATTTCTAAGAAAAAAATAAAAACAAACATTTTCTTTTTCTGAAATATACATAATATTTTTTTGTCATCTTCAGTTTAAAAAGTTAGTTTTTTAACTTAAAAATTTGTTGAAAGATATTCGTCTTCTTTGACCTTTGCGATGTCAATGGAAATTTACAAATATTTATTACCCAGAAGCGGGAAAGTAACATGTATCTTCTTTTTGCTTTTTAAAATTTATTATTTCCCCATTAAAATGACTAGACACTTTTTTACCTCATATATATATATTTGGAATTATTG
>KZ651521.1:423970-438420 GCA_001010745.2 Gerris buenoi
GTACATAAGACCAGTTTTCAAAAATGGAATTTTTATATTAATTATTATCTAGTAATTATTCTTTAATAAATTGACTGTAATTCTTTTAGTTATGTTTTGTTAAACGAAATTTACTTTTCATTTTAAGTCTATAAAAAGTTTGATAATATTTAATAGAAAAGAAGCTACTTATTTATTTCTACATTATTTAATTTCTTATATTACATAATCATTATACATGCAATTGAACAATAATTGTAAATAAATATAACATGTAAAAAGGTCATAATAATTTGTAAAGACAAAACGAGAAATAAGAAATAATACCTTAAATACCTGCATTTTATTTTTTAAAATTGTTTTTAATCTTGTTAACTTATTTTAAAACGATATTTATTCTTAAGAAGACACTCATAAATTGTTTAGTGTTGAAATAAAATAGTGAATAAAAATAATTAACGATCGAATGCCGGTAAAAAATTCTCTTGTATTTTTATATAAATTTTATTTTTGTTTAAAGGTCGAACATATTTTATAAAGTCTATAGGTAGTGACTCTAATTGATCAAGAAAAATTTTTAATTTAATTTGCCTGCGTTCCGCTGCATTCGTCGTTTAGTTAGATAAAACTTGGTGCGCAGCCAAAACCGTTTATATATTGTCTAGTTTATTATTTCATGCTTTTATCTCTGAAAGAAGATCTGAAATATCTCAATTACTTTAATAGCTTCATATCATAAGAACAGTGATTCAGACAAAATATAAACTTTCGTTGAGAATGTTAAAAGTATTTATAACAAGCAAAATTGAATACAATACATATTATTATTATTCTTAGTTTAATAACTTTTTATTGAGCTGAGCCAAGCGAAGCTCTTATGCTACACTTTGCATTTGGTTGGACACATACTCCTCCTGAATGGCTGAAATGATCCGCACAAAATTCGGAACGCTCGTAGTGACCAACCACCAACCAAAGGAAGGTATAAATTTGAAATGGTCCAAATTGGTACACATGGGTACGGGTTCTAAAGTTAAAATATTATTTACCCTTCAAGACACATGTCGTTGGAAAGCTCTTTAAGAGAACAGTAATTGTTTTTATGTTCACTTTAGTCATATTTTCATTTAAGAGAAGGGTGAAATAGAAAAACAGGAAAAAAGATTTTTTTTTTTTTTTTTAAATGAGAAATATTACTATTTTTGATCCGATTTCAGCTGTTTATAAATAAAAATGTTTAGTGTTCAAGATTAAAATGCACACTCAGCTCAATATTGCCTGCAGACAACTGCATTGCACACCTAGTATNAAATTAGAAATATTACTATTTTTGATCCGATTTCAGCTGTTTATAAATAAAAATGTTTAGTGTTCAAGATTAAAATGCACACTCAGCTCAATATTGCCTGCAGACAACTGCATTGCACACCTAGTATAATGTGTATGTTGAATGAAATCAATCGAAACGGGAACTTCCTAATCAGAACTAGTTTTGAAATTAACATTTTGTACATAGGTAGATTTCTGTACAAAAAAAAAAAAAAATTAAAAAATCCGACAGAATCTTTTCTGTGCTCAAGGCTAATAAAAAAATAAAAAAACGCGTATCGCGTATTCAAAACTGTAAAAATATAAAACTTGTGCTTCCTAGTTTAAGAAAATGTCGCATACAACTTTGTATCCTGGTGCTGTGTAATTGACAGCAAATTGTATTAAAATTTAAACGAGTAGAGTGCATTGAGAAAGAAATTGTTTGAGTTTGGGCAGACAAACAACATTATTTACTTGCACTGGATGTATCAGAACTAGAAAACTTAAATAGACAGGGGGAGAGTTGGCAGAACTTATTGATCACAACTTTTGTACACAAGACGTGTTTATATACTTACATGATACTAATTTTATTTTTTTAAATGGAATAATCCTTTATTATTTTCATACATCCGGAATTAACCTATTTGAAAATATGAAAAAGCTACAATTTATAGCACTTTTTTTAATACATTTATAATGTACATGAATAAGTATTGTTAATAAACAAGAGAAACAAAAAATCGGACGACATAGTAGGTATAACAGGAGACATTTTTTAAAAATAATTTATAATAGTAATATTTATATTGAAGCTTTAAAGAATATATACTTTTTGGGTTTTCACAATATATACATTGTGTAGATTACATATTTGTATAAATATATCTTTGTTATTTAAATATTTTAAATAAAATCGAACTATTTATAGATCTATAAGTCTTGAGATTACCTAGTCTGGTTTTAGTTAAATCCCCACATTATATTTTCAGTATAAAAACCAGCTTTGAATTTGAAGAAGGAAGGAAAAGAACTTCTGTGTTAACTTATTTTTTTTTGAAAGAGAGAAAAGAAGCTTAAAAAATTTATTGAAAGTGTAAATTTGTGTTTTATTTATTTATATTTTATAAAAAAAAGGAAGAAAAGTATCATGTTTACACGCGTGGCGTAAGGATTTGCGGAGCTTTTAAAATTTATGAGTTTTATTCCTCTTTTTTTTTTCTTTTTTTTTTTCTTTCTCTCTCCCCATGGTGGTTGTTGTTAAAGGAACGGGTCTTTGACTCATGCTGACCGTCTGACCGGTCCTAGTGATTTGTTTTGACTGTTTTTCGGTTGGTAAGTCTGCCTGGGGCTTGGATGAAGATCGTGATGAAGCCTCTTTTAAAAAAGTAGGAAAAGAAAAAAAAGAAGTTTGTTCGATCAAGGCTTTTTTTCGGGTTACCTATAATTCCTTCTTGTACCTGAGAGTCAAGGACGAAAGGACCTCCCTTCCTTCTTTTAAAGGATACCAAGATTCCTTTGTATCTTTTTAAATCGAACACGAGGCAACATTTTCCCCCCTTTTTTTGTAAACTATAGATTTACTCACGCACTTAAAAAAACAACAACAAAAAAATTTGGGTTTAATATCAACGATGAGTTTCCTTTTTAGCGCATCTTGATCTCAATCTATCTAAAAGATTAACGGTTTTAATAATTTATTAACAAGGAACGAATTGATGAATTTTTAAGTGAGTAATTTACATAAATTGTTATTAGTAACGTTCTAAGTCTAGTGGGTTTTTGAGCTTAAGCCAATAGAGTAATCAATCTAAAAATGATTTATTCTTGGAGAGACAATGTATCGAAGGATGTAGAATCTCCTTTTACTAAAAGAAAATTTAGAACAGCTGAGAATCATGGCATTTACTCAAAACAAAACAATGAACAAAGTTTGGTGTTCCGTTCCATAAAGATAATACTACGATACTCACCACAGCTACAGTACATTTATTGATTATTTTAATAAGCATTTAGCAAAGAGTAGCTTAACTAAATTAAGTGAAATGATGAATACTCAAAATACTTAATCGGTGCAGTGATCGCAGATATTAAAAATTGGTGGGGGGAAAAATAGACATCCTCAAATTTGATAACTAACTGTCAAGACACTAATATTATGAACTCAATTATTTTAGCTTGATTGTTATAATTATAGGAATAATGACAAAGGGGCGATGATGTGAGCTTGGATAGCTGCAGTTAACCACTGATTCAAAGGTAAGTTCTAAAGGTACTTCTCTTCATGGATCAAAGAAGCCCAAGGAGATAATACACACAACAATATTAAGACCAGTTGCCACATATTGAAGTAGTATAATATGGTTACTAATAGTTCAACATGAGAAGCTATTAGTAGTGAGGGAACAGAAGATTCTAACAAAGATCTGTGGTCATGCCCACTTAAGAGATCAAAAGAGGATCAGGAAAGTGCGAAAATAAGGCTGATGATCGATCAACCAAACATAGTTGACGTTATGAAAAGAAAAGTATGGAAGTGTTTAAAAGGATGCCACCTGAGCAGGATTGCCAAAAAGGATGATATTCGGTCGAAAAAGACCAGAAGATGGAAAAGGAAGAGGCAAACATCGTAGGCTAGATGACGTGGAAGATGGAGGATAGCCACCTCGGACTTCTGATAGAGACCAACGAAGTAAGGTTTTTGAGACGTTCTTGGTCCTAGAACGGCCGAAGCGCCAAGGAATTAACTAAGTAAGTATGCTTTATTCTCAAGAGAAAAAGTGAGAAACAAATTCTTCAGCAAGCCCTTCATTTCAAGAATTATATTTAAGTTGTTCATGATAAGAGTCTATCAATAGCAACTGATTGTTAATGATTCCCTGCGCCCAGCAATGAGTTCAAAGCGTTGGGTTCCTTATCATTGCATTGGAAACCAAACTTATCTAATTTATCAAGTAAGAATAATAATTTAATTTATTTTAATATAATCATTGCTCAAATTCTACTAAAATAAATTATACACACGAGTAAGCAATTATGTTAAAATATGAATTTATAGGATGCACTTTACATGTCCTGATAACACTATTTTTTTTTTTTTTTAATTTTTTTTTTTCTTTTTTTTGTGGGGAAAAAGAGTTATTTTAAAAACTGTTCTAAATTTAACATGTTTTATCCTGTCGAGATAAACTAACTAACTAACACAATATTCAAAAAGGATGTACGCTTAAAGATTTCCTTTTAGTCTTCCAGAATTAGAAGGATTCAACTAAACAAAAAAAAGCGTCCAGATGGTCTTTTCGAAATGGGATTTGGCAGAGCTCAAAAACCAAAGTCCCATTTAGGACACTCGTTCTTTTCTTGAATACATTACCAAAAGAGGTCCTCAACTTCATTTCTTTTTTTCCTTTTATTCCTATATGTACAAGCCCTTTAAAAAAAAAAACACAAATCGAATTCACAATTGAGGACAGAAGGAAGAAATAAACAAAAATAAAAATAAAAAATCTTGACCTTTATTTTAAAAAAAATCTACAGGACGTAAAGCAGAAAAAAAAGGATTATGCATTGAAGATTTAAATCGTATAAAACACGATACACACTCAAAGAGAATTAAGGATAAAACAAGAAACATACTTAAAGAATTTTCATATCATTGACACTTCCAGATATCTCTAAAACATGAAAACTATCTCTTAAATAATTCTCATTCGTATTTTAAACGCGATTATAAATGTAAAACAAACAATTTATAACTGTCTTAGCAAATAAACCAAACATTTCCCCTTAAAAAATACAAAGTTAAACAGAGAAATACATCGTTCACACTTTAACAAGAAAAAAAAACCCGACTACAAAATCCTTAAATTTAAACTTTTAAGTTCTCATTTAAAAGAAACAAAATGAATAATGGAACGAATTCAATTCTCGTTTGTCATTCTCAAATTTAAATTAAATTCAGCATATTGGATATTGAAAGTCAATTTAACTAAACAAAAACAGAAAAAAAAGGTTTAAAGTTTCCTTGTACAAAAAAACCAAAGGCAATAACAATTTCTTTCCATATGGTCAATGATATATTAGAGATAAAATCGATTTCTACAGAAACAAATTTGGTACAATAGTTATTGTTTAAAAAATATATCGAAAATAGTAAAAAAAAAAACTCGAAGCAATTTATTGAGGCCTAAATATTAACGTAATATTAAAAGGAGCAATTTAAGTAACAGTTGCAATAATTTAAATAAGGATACATTTGAATTCGATGTACCTAAAAATGTATATTACCCTCGGGCATTTTCTTTGTAAATTTAACAAATCATTTTAATATACCGTATCATATTTGTTCCACCATAAAGCGTTTATTATTGAGTTTTAGCCTCAACACACATGTTCATATCTGACGTGTTATGTTAATAACAATATTTCTTAGTATTATTGTAATGACAAAAATACGTTATAGTATGCTATTAATGATAATTTATGGTATAATCTTATTGAAAAAAATGATGTAATTTATGTTATTAATTATATTTATCTATGTTTATATTATCGTATTGCCAAAAGTATAGGTACTTCAAGTTCTGATATTAATGCTGTTACTTACTTTGTTCATTTCATTTTGTTTGTTTGTGGTACGTTAATATATGTAAAAATATGATACAGATAATCATATTGACAAAATGGCACTATATTACGTTATTAATCATTTCTCAGTATGTATAATCTATTGACAATATAGTTTATATTATGTTATTGAAGTATATAACCTTTTTGACAAAATGACGTCGTATGCTTTTATTCTTAGAATAATCATCATGGGTAAAAGGATTAAAAAAATGAAGGATTTTAAAATGAATTTTAAAAATAAAAATATATAAACTAGAAACTATGTATTAACATAGAGACTAAACTATTTTTAAAGTACACAAAAAAAAAACTTTAAATTAGTTTAGTTTTAATTTCATTGACATCACAAAGTCTAAAAAAACACAATTAAGTTAAATTCCAGTTAAGTGAAAGATAAAGTGATGCAATAGAACAAATACACTTAAGTAACAGTTTGACACTGAATTGCAAAGAAGCCTTTTAAATATGAATACTAACCATTTCTAAAGTCCCACATAACGGCTTCGTTTCTCTCTATATATTCAGCCTGTATATGAACACTTAATTTTATTTATATATATTTCCGTGATCACACTTAAACCGGAAAAAAACTGTGATAAGCCTATTAAAGTAATCAAGAATCCGAAAAAGAAATTGATTTTCAAGGTATTATATTAATAGTTGTATATTTAATTTGACCACTTTTTCAAAACTATTTTAAGATTAGAGAAGTTAAAGGAATGCCGTGAAACTGATATTGACTCGACGCATTCAAAATAAGAACACTTAAGAAGAAAAGGAATTTTTTAAAAAGGAACCAATTATATATTTAAAAAATCGAAGAAAAAATCTACTCTGTCAAAATACATTAGTAGCTCGATTAATAATAATGCAGTAGAACAGCGTAGCCGAGTTGAAAGCGAACTCAACTTGCTTGAAACCAAAGTCTGAAAACCGTGTATAATATCTTGGTGATGGTTCGAATCCAAGAGCGATGACATTTGTTTTATAATTCTTATGATAAAATCAAGTAGAAGTGTTAAATGATCGAAGATTAATAATCTAATGTGTTGATTGGAACATAAGAAGAAATTGTTAAAAAAATAACTCTCTGCTAATTAGTGTAGTACATAGCTTCCTCGCTTCTTATCACTATAATATGATAATAAAATAAAGCATATTGAGATGTACTTCAAAATAAGAGGAAGCGATTAATGCAGAAGGATAAACTTAATATAATATAATAATACCTATATACCTGAGGGTTAGTGACAACCATCTTATACTGCTATTCATAAAAAATCCGCACCATGACAGCCGGCTTAATTTTATAATTAGTAAAAATAGGTAAAATTAAGTTAATTAATTTACATGTTATTATATCTATTTAAAGACCAACAATCAAAACAAATATTTATAAATAAACGTAGTTTAACATTATAAAAATGTATAAATAGTTTTTAGGTATAAGGTCGTCGACGTCGAGGCACAACTAACGAGGCACAATATTTTTAACACATAAATATTTAATTTAAGCTTAACAGGAATTTCTTAATAAAACACCTCTAATATCAAATCTAAATGTATAGCATATCTTAAGCTTTTATAAAAAAAATCTGAATAATAACTAGAAATAAGTTATAAATATTTATTTTTATTAAAGTAGAGATTAAAAATATATATATATAAATAAAGTACGCAGATGATATCGAAGACATTTTATACATTATATATCTAATATATAAACACACACATACGCAAAGTTGTATAAAAGCCGGTAAAATGGAAGAAGATAAGTACTGCAGTAGGTAAAACGTGAGATGTGGCACAAGTTGAAGAAAAAAAACAAACTAAAAGATAAGGCTTCCGTATTTGCATTAGAAACGTTAGAATATTCTAGAGTGGAATCGTGAGGCAACGGTGGAAAACACAAGTACTCAACACAAACTAGATATATCTAAACTATGTACACTACTTCATATACATATGAGTACTGGAGTGTACACAACAGTACTCTATAGGAGTCTACATTGTACATACAGCTTGCAATATCAAACTTTACAGTCTCTCCTACCGCACTCTTGTATTCAACTAGAATAAACAAGTAAATTAGATAGTACGAAAAACCTGAGGGAATTTGCACCGAATTCTTGAAAATATCACTCGAAAAAAAAAGAATATACTCTATTACGTCACCTCAATACATTTATTGTTGATACAGAAACATAAAAGCTAGCAAGAAATATTACTAGGCAAAATGAAAGAAGTTGGACCGACAATATAGGAATAGTTGAGAACTATTTAATTTAAGTAATACAAGTTTAACTTTATTTAATAAAAATGCCTTTTAATTTCAAAATATAAAATTTGTAGGAATGTTTCTCCCAATACGGCCTTAGGCCTAAGTTGCGGATTCTTGAAGGTGAATAAGAGTTGTAAAGAGTAACGCGTCCCCCACATTTAGGGCTAAAATTCATACCTCGATTTCACTGGGGACATTATTTTTCTTCATACGTGTGTAATCGTATGTTAATTGTCATCGAAATCGGCCCAGTAGTTTAGACTCCACCCGTCTGGGCAGACGAGAGACAGATATATTTTTTGAAACCAACTTTCCACCAACTACCCCAGAATTGATAAATCTAGGGAACAATTTATTGTTTTTTTATTATTAGAGCAAAAACCGCAATAGTTTGAACCTAGAAATAAGGCCACTTATTTTGGCCTTGTTTATCAACTTCGTAAAGAGTCAGTCACTTCACAACCTAATGTACTGCCAAAGCTCATAAGGTGTGATAAATAGTGAGCCATGAAAATCAATGTACTTAGCCGCGGTATCGAACCTGCAACCTCGACTAATTGATTACCGGGCAGAAGTGACCATTGCTTTAACGATCACGGTTACTCACAAATTCGTAAAATTCATAGAAAGGCGAAAGTTCCTTTTCTTTAATATCTGCTACTTACATCCCTGCTCCTTATACAAACTCAATCTTTGCTCAACAATTGAAAAACACGATAATATATCTGGTTCAAAATACAACAGAAGAAAAAAACCTAAGACAATGGTGCATCTAAAAGAAATGCATGTAAAGCAAAGAAAAAAAAGTAGGAGATTAATGGAAGTAGACACACTTCATTAAGTATTCTGGATCGAGCATTGTGAATTGCAGACGGATCTTAGATTACCATTCTACCTATTTCTAAAAGAACCTTTAAAACCATAATTACTTAAAAACAATTACAAATTATTCGCTTCAAGGAAAGAAAAAAAAAGATACTCCATTTTCTACAGACCAAAACAAACGAAAAAAAGAACTTGTGAAATGTTATGAATTCTTATCCAGGTAATAAAAAAGAAATCCACCAAAAAAGGTGGAAAAAGAAAACAATACTATCTTCTGATGATCTAAAAAAAGAGCTAGTTTGGATGTAATCAGAGGTTTTCACCTTTCCGCATTCACGCAACACTGGGAAATGACCCTTTGCCACCAAACTCAACGCATCTAGCCTTTTTCCTTTTTCTTTACATTTTTCAAAAAAGAACAAACTCAAATTTCTTTTTTTTTGTTTGACGGGTGAAAAAGAGATATTCTTATTATTATCACAGGAGGATAATGTATATACAAAAATTACCTCGAGGGCATTTGTTTGTTTTCTAATGTGTAGCTTGCTGATTATTCAAAATTACAGTGAAAATCACACTTTCTTTCAATAGCTTACACTAACTGAGATTATAGTATACATTATGTATTTATGTTAAATTCCCTAAATGTAATGGTTTTGTTTTGTTTAAAACTTTAAGTCATATTTTGATTTGAAAAGAGTTAACAAATGTTTTTATTTTTATAATGGTGTTACGTTTATTCCAGGGCCGATAAGAAAAGAACATAAGAGCGAACAAATTAAAAGAATACAAAAGAAATAAAAACAAGATTGACATTTCTAAGTTGCAATCAATATCAATGGGGAAGACAATAGTGATTGAAAATAAAGTAACACTTAAGCCTTGAGCGAACAAATTATAAGAACACCGGAGAAATTAAAAACAAAGACATCTGCAATCCAGTTCAGTGCAACCAAAGACAGCTGACAGTTGTAACTGTAACCAATATCAAAGGCGAAGAATAAAAGGAGATTGATAAGAAAAGAACACAGGAGTGAACAACTTAGAAGAACACTAGAGAAATGTAAACAAAAGGTATAATTATAACCAAAACAAAATCAAATACAATACTAAACCCCGATCAAGAAATCATGGACATCTGAGGAATGTATATACTAGTGTTGTTGTTTTTGTGTCAGGTAAAGTTAGTTATTTAATCAAATAGACACACTAGACATTCGCTAATACTATTTTGTTTTTATTATCATCAACAGGGTTGATTGGATAGCAGGGATTTAGAAGATAAAAAATACAAGCACCAGACTGTATCGACATCGGGAATACTCGGGAGTTCCGATTTAAAACGAAGCTTTAGGAGGGTTTAAACATAAATATACTAAATACTAAATACACAACAATGTAGTTTTAAAAATGTATGATAGTACTAAAGAAATGAATAGGTATTACTCGAAGAAAACATAGATTTTAAAGATTACTAACAATAACCAAAGATAAAGATGTCTACATAATTAACTTTTAAATAAAGAAGTAAATAGATGGTCAATACTTACAACTAAATCAGTGTTTACATTCTCTACAAATCTGATTTGGAATAACACTGACATTGATAACAATTGACAAGATAAGACTTTTAATTATTAGCATGGAATGTTAATTACTATAATTAACACAAATAATTAATTCTAAGCAATGTCTTTGTCAACGAATCTAATTTTATCAAGGAATTCCCGCTAATAAAACAACATTATTTAGACTAATTCTAAAGGCAATTGAACCATATCATAAACAAAAAAAACCCATTTATTCCATTCACATGTTGGTCTGCTATTAAGATGGTCTGCCATGCGTGCCGATGCATTATTCAAACATTCCATACTCGGATATTAAAAGGTTTTGGGAACGTAATAAGCGATTTAAGCAAGGTAATAATGCTTCAATTTAATAGCAAAGAAAATTCCGTGTTATTTTCTCATCTAGTCATTAAAATTATTAATTAGTTTTTAATTTTTGTTCAGCATTTATTTAATATCCATTAAAATTATAAATATTTTAAAAATAGAAACTTATGTATGCATAAAGTAGTGTACAATACATTAGCAAATAATATCATGTAGAGTAGTAAACATACTTCAAGTATTATACGTACACATAAGTATTGCTGCATAACAAGATCATGTAGAATAGTACAAATGCACAATAGTGCACATTGTAGATATTGTACAATGGTAAAATGGTGCAATATGTACAATGGTGCACATAATTATACACTCATATTATAGCTTAAACAATAATTAATTCTAAATTCTTTTTAAATATATTATGTATTATAAAAAGTTTAATTAAAAATAATTAATTATTAAGTATTAAAAAGTTGAATTTAAATAGTAGAGTTGAATTAGAAGTGTCAAAGCTTGCGTATTTGTAAAATATTAAGGTTTGAATTTGTAGTGGTTAAAAGGTTATATTTAAAATATTAAGGGTTGAATTTGTAGTGGTTAAAGGTAATATTTAAAATATTAAGGATTGAATTTGTAGTGGTTAAAGGTAATATTTAAAATATTAAGGATTTAATTTGTAGTGGTTAAAGGTAATATTTAAAATATTAAGGATTGAATNACCTTAAATACGAACAGCATTAAAAAATAAACCATAAGAAACTTTCAAAGTAGATTCTGTTTAAAATTGTGCAGAGGGGGAGGGGTTAGGATAAAAAATTGACTTGGCAAAAGAGTCGGCGCCTACAATAAACTAACGTATCAGGAATGCAGACGAAATGCCTCAGTATATTTAGAAATAATATGAAAGAGACATATTGAAGAGGGTTCAATATACAAGTGAATAGGCTAGGTCTTGTTAGAAGAACACGTACATGCTTTCAACAGATACAAAGACCTTTAGATTTTCAAGATTATTACCCCGCCCACGGACACATATTTACATGGATCTAGGTCCATCAGAGGTCGCTCATCTACAAAGAGTGACCATTCATAGCTTCACCAGCACCCAAATCTCTCATCATACAGAGTAACCTTGTTCTTCTAAATGTTTTGACAGTCAAACTATGTATCTTTTTAAAAAGAGTAAATTTACTTTTCTTGTAAAATTTGTTTGACATTAATATTAATATTTAAAAAATATATATCATTTAAGAATAACATGTGTAAAAAGAAATAAAACATATAGTCATATATTTTTAAAAATAAATGTAGTTGTGAAAACAAACCTTGAAATATTGAAAACAAACAAAAAATTATCAAGAAATTACAAAATATGTATAAGATTTTTTTAAACTCAAAAACTTTTTTTTTTTAGCTAGATTATTTTAAATCGGTTATAATTTTAATATGTCAAATATTAAGTTAGATAAAAAGATGTGAGGTGAGTCTCACGTTGATCTCCGACATGAAGTAGACTCACCTCTCACTAAATCTTTTTATTAATGTAACGTTTTTTCTTTCGCAATAGGTTCTGATGATGGCCTTATGAAGGCTAAAGCTGCTGTGACATTCAAGTTATTTCAATTTACGTGAAGGGACAGTTTGTGTTCTTTCTTTAAGATGACCTCCATAGACTTTCCTATATCTAGTTTAGTTTAAATAACAAGAAACTAATATTAAAAGATTAAATTTTATCCAAAACATTCCTTGAAATCGCTGTGACCATCGTCGTAAGTGGTTTAAATTGTTTGCTAGGTAGAACTATAAAAAATGTTTCAGAGAATTTTTTAAGACTTTATAATTTATAGTATATTCATGATTATCACAAGCGTTTTGTTAATGCTATTCTAAAATATCTTTGATCTGAGTTATTACCTTATTTTTATTATTAAAGCAGTTAAAAGATAGAGGGATATTATAAATTTCGGCAGCTAAGTAATTAGGAGTTATAAAAAAGCATTATTGCTATGAGCTTTGAGCTACCTCATACAATTTCTAGAGTGATAAAAGAAAAAAGTTTTTTTTATTCCTTTAGTTTCTTGTAAGTAAAGGAATTCTTGGGGGTCGAAGTTCGACCTAACACGAATTCACTGACCACGGATAAACCACTGCTGGCACATTAAGTTTTATAGTATGGTCTCCTTAACAAAGGCTAAGTTAGCCGTCTAGGCTGTTCAAAACTAATAACTTTTTTTCCTATTTTGTGTATTATACAAAAAAAAAAACAAAAAAACTGAGAACAAACTAAATTTTTGTCTTGCAAAGTCAATAGGTTTATACGAGTATAGCCTATTACCAATTATAGAATAAGTTAGAAATCGTACGTATCACATTTTAAAACGTAAACAAGTCATATTTTACATCCATATATAGAATTTAAGATAATAACTAAACACTGTTAAAAAAATAATAATGTTGGTAATTTTTTTAAATGATTAATGATAACCATAAAAGCTAAGAGAGTATCACTATCAAGTGTTCTTATCAGCAAAACAAAACCTTCTGGGAAAGCCAACAAGCAATTGATTAATAAATGACGAATCAACAGAAATGTATAGAATATTATGGAAAATGTAAATGGCAAAGTCGAATGGTTAGCGGTATTCGTAACTGATATGAAACCTTCGTCAAAACTACGACACATCTTAATCAAATCCGAGAGCCCAGATGGTTTAAATTAATCAGTGGCTATCTGCAATGGGGCGTAGAAAGTTGCTTGTATGGGACCAACAATTGACAAATTATGACCTCTATCATCTAAATATTAATCAAATAAGAAGAGTATATTAATGAAAATTGAGCGACAGAGAGACTAGGAACCAAAAATGTTCTTTGAGGTCTAAAACGGATTTCGGTCTGGGAATTTTTAAAATCGGAGACATTAAATATCTTCGATCTTCAGGAAATTCATATAGCTTCCGTTACCTTTAGTAAGCTCAGAAGAAAAATGATACTAATTTAATTTGTTAAAAAAAGCATTAAGAATTCAACTTCATAACTGAATACCTTATAAATTAGCACAATAATAATAAATTATAAATATAACAAATTTCATAAACAATAATAAATTTCAGGAGAAAAAGTTCAGGGTATTTAGTTAGGATAAAAAAACGAGAATTATGCAGTTAAAAATCTAGGTGATCTAAAAAAAATCTAATACATTTAATCTGTACTAAAAATCTAAAAAAAGCATTAAACGTTATGAACACTTTCAAATATTATACATGTTTAATTAAAAAAATCACAATCTTATATGATCTAGCTTGAACATATTTTTTTCATAAAAAATAATTATTAAATCTTCGAATCAACACAATCATCTTCTTTCTTAAGGCCATCAATAAGAACATGCGGAGTTTTATTTATTTATTTCGAAAACCCAGATTCCAAATAATGTATATTTTACTTTAAAAAATTCTCTCTTTAAATAACGTTTCGCTACATAATTACATACTTACAGACAGGCATATATATATATATATACATAT
>KZ651521.1:438896-449714 GCA_001010745.2 Gerris buenoi
TATTAACTCTCATAATATTCCCATACTTATTATTACATTTTTTTGTTTCTTTTTGAAGAGCCTAAAGTCAGAATAAAATTAAATCACGACTTTTCTCCACTGTTTCGAAAAAAAAAAAATAATAATATGTAGTAACTTCGAAAGGGTCATATCTATTAAAAATTCAATTTATTATTATTACATAAAATATGATGTACCTAATAAAGTAAAAGCAACGTAAAAGTATTACTTTAAATACATATGTAATAGTAATTAAAACTATAAATATTAACATACAATGCATAAGATTAGTTTAAGTGTGATATATGTATTTAATATTTTTTTAAATTTACATTAAGTTGGTTAGTTCAAGAAAACTGAGATAATCTCTTTTTTATTAGAAATTTTTAAGGACTGTATTCCCAAATTAAGAGAAAAATTATTGATATCGCCTTGGGTTTGGGTATGGTTTATTTTTTTAAAAGCTAAATATTCAAAATTACATACGACTACAATAATTATTGAACATTTATCTAAATCTATGTTAAATCTGATAGATCGATATTGTCCTTGAGATTAAGTCACAAGGTGTGCACAGACTGAGAGACTGATTTAAAAAAAATAAAAATAACCCCTTTTAGGGGACCTAAATCGTGTCAATATATCAAAATATTCAAATCAAATTTTTGCGTCAATACATTCTCTCTATATACACAGCGTTGGGAGCCAGCGTGACCGAGGGTCTTAAGGCGCTCGCTCAGCTGTCAATAAGTCGAGGCAAATCGAGGCTGTGGGTTCGATCCCGTGCCATGATACTCTAAATTGCATTAATGCAAGTGGTTCGTCCTACCCGTTCTAGTAGGAAATACTAGACAACTACTAATACTATAAAGTACTTAGCGTAGATGAGAAAATAAAAGTGCAATTAACCTTAAATACGAACAGCATTAAAAAATAAACCATAAGAAACTTTCAAAGTAGATTCTGTTTAAAATTGTGCAGAGGGGGAGGGGTTAGGATAAAAAATTGACTTGGCAAAAGAGTCGGCGCCTACAATAAACTAACGTATCAGGAATGCAGACGAAATGCCTCAGTATATTTAGAAATAATATGAAAGAGACATATTGAAGAGGGTTCAATATACAAGTGAATAGGCTAGGTCTTGTTAGAAGAACACGTACATGCTTTCAACAGATACAAAGACCTTTAGATTTTCAAGATTATTACCCCGCCCACGGACACATATTTACATGGATCTAGGTCCATCAGAGGTCGCTCATCTACAAAGAGTGACCATTCATAGCTTCACCAGCACCCAAATCTCTCATCATACAGAGTAACCTTGTTCTTCTAAATGTTTTGACAGTCAAACTATGTATCTTTTTAAAAAGAGTAAATTTACTTTTCTTGTAAAATTTGTTTGACATTAATATTAATATTTAAAAAATATATATCATTTAAGAATAACATGTGTAGAAAGAAATAAAACATATAGTCATATATTTTTAAAAATAAATGTAGTTGTGAAAACAAACCTTGAAATATTGAAAACAAACAAAAAATTATCAAGAAATTACAAAATATGTATAAGATTTTTTTAAACTCAAAAACTTTTTTTTTTTAGCTAGATTATTTTAAATCGGTTATAATTTTAATATGTCAAATATTAAGTTAGATAAAAAGATGTGAGGTGAGTCTCACGTTGATCTCCGACATGAAGTAGACTCACCTCTCACTAAATCTTTTTATTAATGTAACGTTTTTTCTTTCGCAATAGGTTCTGATGATGGCCTTATGAAGGCTAAAGCTGCTGTGACATTCAAGTTATTTCAATTTACGTGAAGGGACAGTTTGTGTTCTTTCTTTAAGATGACCTCCATAGACTTTCCTATATCTAGTTTAGTTTAAATAACAAGAAACTAATATTAAAAGATTAAATTTTATCCAAAACATTCCTTGAAATCGCTGTGACCATCGTCGTAAGTGGTTTAAATTGTTTGCTAGGTAGAACTATAAAAAATGTTTCAGAGAATTTTTTAAGACTTTATAATTGAGAATAGAATTGCTGAAATTTTTTTTTGTACATCGTTTTAGGAATGTAAATATTACAGCATATGGAATTCCCAAGGACTCAGACGCATTAGAGCACAGAAACCATATAACAAGTCGTAAAAAGTGTCGCAAACGAAACACTAGTTCTGGGCAATTAAGATAACAATGTTTTATCAAAGATCAAAAAAAACAAGCTGAAATATGAAGCTTTTGTGTAAACAAAAAATAAATTAAAATATTGCATTAAAGATAGATAAGGTTAATTAAAACACACAAAAAGAACTATAGAATAAAGTGGAGATAGAGTGCAATAATACAGAGTATTATAACAAGCAATAGTATTTAAGGTTGGGAGAGATCTAAAGTTGAATAGACACTGTGAATATTTGTAGAGTAAAAGAGAAACAAACATGCATATTTACCCTCCCCCAACAGTGACGGATTTCGTGACGACAGGCTTTCAAGTGTTATTAACCTAGCAAGTACATAGGTAAACGAATTTCACGGGCTCTTGACAGCTTATGACTGTATTTATAACTGAAATCTCCAATTCTAGTTGGCTAGGATGTTATTCCTTCCAGAGTCGGCTGTGTGAAGAAGAAACTGAAACTCCTAATCACTTACTAAGCTACTGCCCAGCATTGGGTTGTCTTAGATGGAAAACCTTGGCAAACTAATAGTAGCCAAACCGTTGAATGAGGTTGAATCCACTGTAGATCCAGGCAGGCTAAGGCTGGATCACATCATGGCGGTTGGATCACCCATGGGCCCTAGAACACCCTTTTGGCATTCCGCAACTCTTTCCCTCGTGCCTTGGGTATGAACCCTTTTACAAGGCTCCGCTATGCTCGCAGGCGTTTGCATTCACAAAAGTTCTTAATAACCAATTTCTTAATAACCAATTTTTTATAAAAAAAAAAAAAACTTTTTTTAAATGGTGTAATCTCATTTCGTATATATTATTTAGGTACTTTTCTGAATGGATGACGCGTTGAATGGTTGGGTTTAAGAAAATGCCTCTCAGCTAACTGCTGACTATGTCAGTCTTCTCAGACAGAAGTATAGATGAAGACTATGGGAAGTATAGAATTCCTTTGAAGAAATATGGGTCTGCTCAATATTGTATTCCTACCGACGTGGTGTGTGTCTCTTAAAGTCCCCCCCCCCTCCCGAGGGGCAACACCATATATAGTATATTATAACTCCTGTAGTAATGGATTTCGTGACATCAGAATTTTATATGCTAACCGTGTAAGAAAAAAAAAGTCGACAGAGCCTGGAATCTATAGGATAAGAGAAAACCCGACGACAAACCAAAAATAACATGAAAGAGAACAGAAGAAAATAGAGTAAAGAAAAGAGACAAGACTTGGGGAAAACTATAAAGTTTGAACCTAAATAACGCCATCTGGAAGTCCTATATTGCAGACCATATACCCCAAGATTTATGGATAAAACCAAGCGTAGTGGTTTAAATAATGTCATACCATGAATATTGTCTATTATTTTTACTAAATATTTTCTATTATATTATTTTCTATTATTTATTTATTATAACTCTACATTTTATCTTTACAGCTATGATAAATTTTATTGATCTACTATCCTAAAGCTGCCGTTAAATTATTATTTTACTAAAACTAATATTATTTATAGTATTTTAAGAGTGTTTATGGTGATAATTTTTTCCTTCTTCAAAACCTCCAAGTAATATAAGGAGGAGAGTATGAAGTGTCTTAAAAAGAAACGAAGCATGAAGAATAAGAGAAAAAAAACCACAAGATTAAGAAAATAAACTAAAGAAAAAAACTAAAATGCAAAATGGTGCATAAAAGAAACTTCTTCCTTTTAAAGCATGAGGTTAGGCGGTGAATAATATCCAATTACAGAGGGATTATAATTCGCAGAAGAAGAAAAAACTGCAGAGGACACAGACTTGTGCTTGAGAAGCATAAGGTACCAAAGCATAATAAATCAGCAAGGATAATAATGGCGTGGTCACGCGAAGCTGCAAGGGCACGGGGGATTTGGTAGGTGGATGAAGACACGTTCCCATGGAGCTCGTGCTGGCCACCGGGCAATTTCGGGCTTAGGTCAAATATTTATACCTCACATACCAAACATTGTTTTTCAGTTTTCGTCTTATTTTCAATGCCGCACTCGTTGCAAGAAGTGTGGAGTGTGAACTAAAGAAATATCGTAATAAATTTTATAAAATTAGTTAAAAAATGTGCTAGAACTATTAAATTTGACTAACAACACTTATTTACATGTTAAGGACTAAAGTATTTTTATTGAGAATACCACATTTATTTATATATCTAGGCACGATTATCAACAGAGAAACAATTTTTCCTGAGAAAATTACTTCGTGATTTCATTAGAGTCGCACGGAGCCTACGCCCGACGAAATTTGGACACACATGTACAAAAAAATTGAACCTCGAGGGGAATCTAAAAAGAAACCTCGAGGGGAAATCTAGAAATGTAGAATTCGTAGCTATAAATTAGGGGGTATTACTTTCCAAAAGCTGAGATGATGATGATAATAAATCAGATTTTGCTAAAAAATAAAAAAAAAGTGTAAACAACAACCTGTTGAACACTTTTAAATGCTGAAATTATCAAACTGATTAGTTTAACTACCATCAGATTTAAATTTAGTCTCACATGTAATATATGAGAAATTTTTTTTTGTACCGATTTCATAGAGAATGGATTTTTTTGATGGTTTTTCGAAGACAGTATCCGTATCCATACATAAATTTAAAAGGTAAAAGTAGAAGAAGAAGTGTGATATACCTTTGTCCCAAAGTAGATTGGAATAAACACCCCTTTGTCTTCCTAGTTATTTTTTCAATGTTATTTATATTCTAAAACCAAACGGGAGAAACAATCTGAGGAAGTAACTTTAAAACAACTTTCAACGCTAGAGACCTAAAATATGTATTTATATCCATTTTTTTCTTCATAACACAAAAACATCTGATTAAATTAGTGTGGTACATTGCTTCATCATGTCTTATTATGCTATATTAATGAGGAACAGCCTCAGGATCAATAGTATTCATAATTATTCAAAAGATAAAGTTTTAGCATTTAGCAATGTAAGATATAAAATAATGAGCATTATAATGTACGCAATAAAGGAACTTGACATTTCCTGCATTCATATCAGATACTCACTGCAATATTATATATGTCTGAAGAAGACATATATACATAGTACGTATGTATTTTATATAGGGAATAATCTAGTTCTCCTTGTTAAAAGTCTTACTTGTTCGTTTTATAATTTATGCATATATGCACATAATATTTTAAATTGAAGATTAAACCATTACAATATACATAAAAGATCTGATTCATTTATGCAAGTACGATAGAAAACAGATTAAAAAAAATACAGGAACAATAAAATTATAAAAGAATCTTCCTCGTAATAAAACATGGTATTTTTTTAAAAAATAAATATGGATGATATTAAAGGAATTCAATAGGAAAGTGTATGAGCGCTAGGAAAAGAAAAACCTATAACTTTTATGACAGCAATATCAATATCAGAATAATCTTAGGAAAAGAAATATTAAAGTATATTCAGTTATAATTTACTGCCATGAGTTTACTTATATGCATTATTATTAATTTACTCGAAATTAATCTAGCGTTAAGTAAACGTTATGGACAATAAAATCATAGTAGGGATATTAATTTTTATTATTTCATTATAACTGTTTGTTTTGATTGCGATTTACATAATGTTGTTACTGCAAGGAGTAAACATCTTTTATGCGCGCGGATTTCCACGTTAGAATGAAGCACATTTTGGAATAACTCATACATCTAACAATATGGTACATCAAACCACATAAATTATTATTGATTCGATGCAAATAAATAAAAGGTTTATTGTTATGCCACTTGGTAGCAGCTCTTGACTTAAAAGTTTGAACCATATTTTGAAGTCAGAAATTGCACTCTGCTCTCAACACCTTTGCTAATAAGTGATTAGGTACTATACCCACAATTTATCTCATAAATAATCAACTTTATCTAAATTTTCATAAAAATGAATGAATTAGGATAACGTAAAAATTCTGCACACCAAATATACCTATTATTAAAATAAAGTTTAATATTGTGCTCCTTAAAAGCACCACATGTTGTCCCATTCAATGCGTAATCCAATTCATGAACCTACCTTAGTGACTGAATATATCTAAACAATTTTAAAAGTTAATTAAAAAATAAAAAAAATAATAAAAAAATGTTTGGATTCACTGTGGATACAAACGTCAGCGGGCCTGACAGAGCATTGCAAGATGGTTCTACTCGAGGCATTGAGAATATAGCTACTGAGGGCTGAAAGAGAGGGCTTGCATCCACTATGGATCCACCCATCAGGCACGTTAGCACGGCACGGCATGGATCCACAGTGGATCCACCCGCATTGAATGGGTTAAAAAGTTTAAGCCACTTTTTTAAGTGAAGGTGCTCTACTTTCTCGACCAATTTTAACCACTACCCTTGGAATTATTAGGAACCAGAATTTTACAATAACCTTTTACTTTAAATCCCTTCTTATAACCTACCTATAGAAATTTATTTTAACAAACAAAACGCTTTAAACTGAAGTCAACACAAAAATTTAGAATTTTCTTTCTGCAAAAAATATACATAAAGGGGTTTAAAATGGAACTTAAGTTTAAAATGGTTTGAAATTACCCTGATTTAAAATAGCTGGAACACCCTGAATAAAAGTGTATTGCACAGTATTAAAACGCATCGTTTAAGAACGTTCAATATTGATAAAAACTAAGTCAAAGGATAAAATTAAGAGATACTAACAACATTAAAGCAACCATTTTGTAAACAATAACAGCAAAAATACGAATTGTTTTGTTATGGTTAGATAAATAGATAAACCCTATCACTATATATAGGAATCTTAAAGGCGAAAGGTTATTCGATTTAAACCCAAAAGAAAAGAGGAGGCAATAAGAGATACAATTCGTGTTTGATTGTCGATTTTGAAAAGTTCTTATTATAAAGGTTTCGATATTTCCTAAGGGGGTTAACAGAATCAAAAAGAAAAAAAAACTGAAAATCCAGAGTGGAAGTTGTAAAGTAGTAATAGAGATCACGACGGCAACGTGTTCGAAAAATGATCGTTTTGGCCTCAAGCGCTCGTTATAACCTTCCAAAATATTAGAGTGAACTCCCTTAAAAGATCTGTATCATGTAATATATTAATAATAAGTTCACTTCTATTGTTCACTTTATATCACTATAATGATTGTCTTACCAATAACATACGCGTCTTAAAATATATGTTAACAGCATATATTACAGATCAATAAAAAAATCTATTTTGTTCACCTATAAACACCACATTAAAACACAGAATAGTATAGAAATAAGTAGTGAACGTGAACGATCATTCTTTTTTTTTTTTAAAAAAAAAGATTGTTTATCACATAACAATTTCTTACTAAAATTTAAGTTTTACTTATAAACTATGTTTATAATAGTATTTTGTTACATACATTTGAAATATCAATTGAGAAACACTCATGTTTTTTCTAAAGTTAGGGTAGAACGCAGGGGGAAAAAATGAGAAATACTTATTTATTACTTACAGCAAGGATAGAACACAAGAAAAAAAAAATCGATGATCTGATTTGTTATTTACTTTATGTATAACATTAAAATTGGAAGAAAAATATATGTTACGCATTCACTTTTTCGTTTAAAAAGAATATAATATATTAAGTATTTTTATGGTAAGAAAAAATCCATTTTGATATTTGATGGAAATACGAAATACACATTTTAAGAGTTTTAAAAAAAAAAAATCATTTGGAAGATAAGCTTCTTTGGAGATGTATAAAAGATGCAATTTTATTTATTCATAAACATAGGTGTTATTTGATCCCTATTTTTGGGATATTCTCAAATCTTATTGAATATTCATGCTGTCCTTTGAATAAATAAAAGTATACAAATTAAAATCTTAAGGTATTTACTAATATTAAAAAGATCATGGAACAGCCAATAGGTTTTTATTTTTTAAAAAACTTTCTTTGCTTCAGACAAGTGGAACTAAACTTCTTTATTTTGTTTTTTTATTAAATTTTTTACATTTTGTAGTAATTTGAATTGTTCAAAAGACTTAATTGCTATTAGATCAGTTTTATTTTTTAATCCATCCANACGTTATGTTGTTATTATGCGTGGAAGGATTATTGGATTTAATTTATTTGTATTAATTATTTATCTAGATTTAAGTCTCAAAAAAATACACTTTAAATTGTTATAAACAAACGTACTTACATTAATTCACTAAGAAACATTTTTACAACCTATAATATAAATTAATTTGTTTCAACACTACTCTAAATAAAAAAATTCAACATACCTCCATAAACAGGAATGAAGGCGGTATTAATTTCTTTTTACAGTCACCTGGAACAAAAAATAAATAATTAAAATAAATAACAAAAAATTTAACTGCATGTTTAAAATAATTATTAAAAACAATATTTGATAAAAATGATTTAATTAAATATGCTTCCATATGATGAACATTCTAATCATCATTTATTATAGGAAAATGATAAATTAGGTAAAAGGGAAGGAATATAAAACTATAATAATAAATAATATAAAAACTATAATATAAAAATATAAAAAACCAAATTTAGACAAAAAACAATTGCTGCAATGTAAAATTAATTAAAAAAAGAGGTTCAATACATGAAATCACTAAGAAACTGTATGCATCATTATGAACCTAATTTTCATAGCGAATAATTAAGATTAAACATTATAAATAGTAAATGAAAGCATTAAAATAGAAAAATAAATAAATAAAATGTATCCACTACATGTAAATACACTAAAAGTCACATTTAGCGCCTGACAAAAAAAAATCGATCGACTACAAATTTAAGTTCATAAGCAAAATATATAAAGTTAAGACTATGAATTAGAGAGGGAAAAGCTTTGAGATATAGAAGAATGCAATTTAACCAGGCTAGCCAAGCGAGAAACAGCACCGGAGACTGCCTGGAAAACAACTGTAAAATGCTTTTCTTTGTATTCAAGACAGATCATAAACATCCATAGATAAACCAACCATAAACGTCTTTAACAGTAAAAAGATTGAGGACGATTTATTAAATAAAAAAAAAAATAATAATAATAATAAAAAGTTAGGTAATAAAAGAAAGGAGATGTACAAAGTTGGATTTTAAGATAATGAAGAAGAAAGAAGAAAATAAGTTTTCTTTCCGAAATTAAGGAGGTTAAGACGAATTAAGATTTTAGCAAAGGATAAGAAAAGCTAAAGGTGTTTACGCACAACTCCAAACAATACGGTTATCCAAGTTGTTCTTCAAAAGAAGAACGGAATAAAGGATTTTCGAGTCAAATGCCAGTTCTAGTTCTACTACATGGATGACAAACCTGAAACTTAATGCACTCAAAATATCCGGGGATACAAAAAGGAGCAACCATTGTGTCCAGAACACCCCAGCGGTGGTTACGAGAAGAGTACAGGTACACGGCGGATGGTTGGCGGTTAGGGTTTGGGGTGGTCGGAGGTAGTCAGGATAAGAGTACAAGTATACAGCAGGTGGTTAAACACTCAAAATATACTGGAATACTAAACCTGCAACCATGATACCCAGAACACTCCAAATACATACTACTCACTTGGAAACGTCGAATTAAAAAAAAAAAAATAAATAATAATAAATAAATAAACTGGGGGAAAAATATAGAAAAACCTAAAGGCCATTACCCAAAATCGAGTCACGTAGAGATCTTCTTTGGTTTGGCACATTATTCCCCCATTAAGTTTACCATACGAACTTTATATTTAATGAATGTATTATTTAATTAATATTTTATTTAATCAATCTGAATTAATAAAACAATTTTATAGACAAAATCTAAGTTAAACTTGAATAGGTGTGGAAATATTTAAAGGTATTAAAGTGATGCAGTCATTCTATGATTTTTGAGAGATTTAATCTGAGGCTATCGGCAGTCTACTTTCGACAAATTGTCCAAATTTCACAAAAATTAGATGAGTACTTTTAAAGATACAGGATATAGGTGTAAATAAATGTTTCTGCGCATGTTGAAGAGAAAAAAAAATCCCGTCAAGTACTTGCCAGCAAGTTACTAAAAGGGTTTCTTCGGTCATAAGAATTAATTATAATTATATATTTTTTTAAACAANTAAAACAAAAATAATAATAACAAAAATAAAAATAATAATAACATGAATAAAAATAACAATAACATAAATAAAAATAATAATTACAAATGAATAAAATAATTAAGTTGTACTGAAATTTAAATTCAGTATCGCTAAATTGTTCAAAGAAAGTTTTATCTAAATTTGTCGAACCGATGATTTTTTTTTTGTTTATTTCGACACATTGGATAAAGAAAGAGACATTCGTTTGATAAATAAATATTTATTATAAATTCGTTTATCAAAAATAATCAAGATATTTTAGCATAATGCATTAGAAAAAAACTACGTGAGCACAACAGCTTTTTATCTTATTCAGTCAAATGTAAAATGAAAACGATTAGATAAATAATCATCAATTTCCCCTAAGATATAAAAGTGATTTGCACAAAGAAGAAAAAAACTTGTTAAACTGAGAAAATACAGTTTTTTTTTCTTTCATCCCTGCAAAATGAAACTTTCATTCATCTACGAAAAAAATTGAGTAAAAAAAAACACAACTTTTTTTGAATGAAACTAAA
>KZ651522.1:68980-81514 GCA_001010745.2 Gerris buenoi
GTCACAGGTGAAAAAGATAAAATGATTTAGAAAATTGAAAAGAGCACCGTTTTTTTGACACAATTTATCTACCAAGGGGTCATCTGGAACCTATTAGAGAACATTATATTGCCATTTTTCGTTTTTCTTATTATTTATTACTTCCTCTCAGATTCAGTTTTAGAGTGGAGGAAAAGGCGAGAGATAGAAGAAAATATTTAGCAAAACGATAAATCTATTTTTAAAAATTGAAATTGAGATTTCACTCGTAAAGTTCATTGGATGATATATATTATACATAATAGAGCACATGGGAGAGATAAATAAGTATTTTATAATTTCTTATGATTAAAATAAATGATATATAAATATATTATAACGTTTAAAAAATTATTTATTTGCTAAAATAAATAAATTAGTCACAGGTGAAAAAGATAAAATGATTTAGAAAATTGAAAAGAGCACCGTTTTTTTGACACAATTTATCTACCAAGGGGTCATCTGGAACCTATTAGAGAACATTATATTGCCATTTTTCGTTTTTCTTATTATTTATTACTTCCTCTCAGATTCAGTTTTAGAGTGGAGGAAAAGGCGAGAGATAGAAGAAAATATTTAGCAAAACGATAAATCTATTTTTAAAAATTGAAATTGAGATTTCACTCGTAAAGTTCATTGGATGATAGTTGCAGATGTAAACCAATCTATAATAAGATAGTTTTTCTGCGTTACATCTGTGTTGTAAACTTACTCAACTCCGAAACTACATACAACTAAATTTGAAAAAAGAAAATAATCATATGTTAAAAATAATAAGATTGATATTTATTAACAATAAATGTCTAAAACAAATATTTTATACCTGTGATGAAATCATGAGTCAAAAACATTTAATATTTAAGATGTTGTGAAATGTAATATTTTATATAGATATTTTGTGACAAAGTCAAGCAAGAAATAAAAAGTTGTCCGCTGTCTAAATTCTAAGTGAATGCATTTGTATTTATATGAATATGTGTCAAATTTAAAGCACCATTTCAACGATCCTTCAATTTTGTCAATATGATAAATGTATTCATATTCATAAAAAATCCTTCTTTAAATGAAAATAGTATAATTTATTACATACTTCATACGTAATATTTTATTGTTTATTTGTGGCACATTCCTAGTTCCGTGGCATGAATAGTCTAGGGAAAATACGATTTGACCTGAGCGATTCCAGTGGTATTCAACTAAACTAACCCTTCTTTGTAACATATCCAAAATCAGACAAAATCCGATCATGGGAAAGCACCTAAAAATCAAATTCAAAATGGCGTTTTTTAATATTGGTAATGAAAGCCCAGCCATCCAATAAATGTTGGTTTATATGTTTCAAACTATGTAGAAAAATAAATTTTTAATGAGGTTATAAGTTTAAATTAATTTACTTTTATTATAGTAATAGGCTAGTCAAAATATGCATAAAAAAATATCGAAATTCGCAAAGCGTGATGCAGGTCGGATTTTTTTATATGTTGTTTAGACCAGTTAGAGTAGTGGGATCCTAAGTTTGCAGCTCCAAAAAACCTATGCTTGCTGCGTAATACGTGAAAAACTGAAAAAAAAATCAAAATTATTCCAGTTTTTGCCATATAGCTCGTACACTATGGGTTGAGCGGTATTAGTCGTTATGACAATTTTAAAAGTACAGTAAATTTCCAGCAGCATAAGATCAACCGGAGCACTATACGACCAATAGGTTCTGAGATATGGCACTTCGAAAATTGGAATTTTTTTCCCCAAAAAACTATTGCTCTCGTTTCGGGGCGAATATCGGCGTATAACTGTTAACCTACGAGAAAAGTCATAAGGAATGAAGTTGAAGTAAATATAATTCGCTTCCTTTAAAGACCATTGGCAACTCTGTACGTCTAAAAGTCACGGAGATATGGCACTGCAAAAATTCCTATAATTTTCCAAAAAATGAAATTTTAAGTATTGCTCTCGTTTCGGGCCGAATATCGGCATAAAAACTCTCCCCTACGAGAAAAGTCATAAGAAAAGAAGTTGTAGTAAATTTAATTGGCTTTTATGCAAGCACAAAATGAAGCCTGTGGACAATACAGTTCTGTTGCAATCGTAAAAAGAACACAAAAAGGTAAATTCTAATTTTTAAGAAATGAATATAAACCACTTTTTTAACATTTATTGGGCATTAGGCAAAAATAGCTTTCGTGCATACTACCAGATCAGTGTTAGGAAATCAAAAGAAACCATTTTAACTAATAATGTATATGTAATGTAATCTAATGTATGTTTTGACTAGCCTATAACTATAAGTTATCAATTATAGTTTCATTTCAAATTCTTGAAATCTACGAAGACGGAATGTATTAAGTTGACAATTACTTCTGAGCTTACCGAGTATAGCGGAAGTTATGCGAGATCGTTTTAGGTCTCCGATTTCAAAAATTCCAAGACAGAAATCCGTTTCATTCATCAAGGAATATTTATGGTTCAGTGTCTGTCTGTCGGTCAGAGTTTCGGTCTGTCACTCAATTTTTTCAAACCACCATATCTTTAAACTTTTCCAATTTTAATGAAATTTAGATGGCAAGTTATAATTAGCTCATTGTTGGTACCATATAACTTGCAAACTTCTGCACCCATTTGTTTTTCTTCCACATATACCCAATTAACTTTATTTGCACCTATATCTTTAAAAGTACTCATCTGTTTTATTATGAAATTCAGATGGTTTGACATACGTAGCCCCAGATTAATTTTAACCGTCTATAATTTGTAATTTTGCTAAATTGATATGTACTTAAATTGAGGTAAAAATCAAAACAATTTTGACAGGTCTTCAAAACGGGGGAAAATTGCAGTCTATAAGATTTTGAAGGAAACGATTTTATTGGTCCCCCATGTTGAATGCAACTTCAGAAAAAGTATGCTTTACTCTACCCCTCTTCCACAAAAAAATGTAACATGGCATCACTAATTTTCCCTTTTTATAACCCCAAAACTACCTCCACATTTGTTGTTTCCCGCCTTCGATTGTGCCAACTCTAATCTTATAGACTGTAAATAAATTTGATCATATTAGGTTGTAAAAGCGTACGAAATAGGAGCGAGGAAAGTATGTGCCACACTATTTAGCAGACTATTTGTACCTATTGAACACATTATTCTGTTTTAAACAGGATGACAATAACAAAAAAGGCACATTGTTAAAAATGTGTTATTTAGCTGGGGTTTATTTTTATTTTTACGATCTTTGGGTGAAAAAATCAAGAAAGACATAAACTTTGTAAACATTTATTATTTTAAATTATACTAGCCAAAGTGGTCAACGATGAAACTTCAAGTGATATAATAAAGTATAAATTGTAAATTTTTATTAGAATTAAGAGACTGAGGTTTATTCTTTGCACAAAATGACGAGAGAAAAATGCAATAATAATAAAAATGAAGGAATGTACATAAAATATAAAAAATATATAGTCTTAAAATGTTTTATATTCGTGCCTTCTTTCGTTAAGTGACCCTTACAGAACCTATTTTCTTGTAAACCTTTTTTTTTATATGTTTACTATGCACTATTCAGATTGGGGTCATTTCTAAATTTTCCTATTTGACACATTTTTCGGCTTTAAAAAGAAAAAATAAATGTTTATAACCTGAAGTGTATATAATCTTTCACATAAATCAAAGTTGTAAAACAGTGTTGAAATTTTTCCTCATCATGGAAAAACACTGTATCTTGGATATATTTTTGGGTATTGAACCCAGTGTAGCCAAGTGTAAACTGTTGCAAAAAACCCCTAAACTTCCTCCTTATTTTCTAGATGCTAAACTTTGCAACTGGTGCAAAGGTTGGGCCATTGTGCGCAACCTACTGGAATTCCTATTGGTGAATTATAGTGCTAAAAAAGTGAAAATCGAGTAGTGGTAAACCTCTTGTTACCATCTAAATTCCTTGGTACTATACATTATAAATACTTCAGCGTATTTTATGAAATTTGGATGGTTTGTCAAAAGTAGCCCGTAGACAGCACTAGATTAATTTCAACCGTGTACGCTCTTTAACTTTTGCTAAATTGATACTTTTGTTCGTGCTAGGGTGCAAGGAAGCTATGTGCCACACTAATGGACACTATTTTTTGAGGGGTTTTTAATCAAGATTACAGACCTCCTCACTGAAAGGCCCAAAAAGAAGGGTGTAGCATCATTATTTGACATCTTACCTTATGGTCTTAGACTTAAAGATAGTTGCCTTATTTTTTTTATCAATTTGTTTGTTATTTAGGAGTCTTTAGTTCCGAGCTTACCGTACGGTAGCATTGTCACCATTCTGAAGATAAGGACTGTGAATTTAAAAAAAAAAAAAAAAAAAATTCAAGATAGAAATCCATTTAAGACAGCTGGGAACTATTTGGTCTCGTGCCGTCTGCTGTTTATAATTCTTGCGGATGGTAGGTAATAATTTGCCTACTTTAGGTATAACATTATATTACATATTTATTTTAAACTTTTGGCACATTTATTATCACCTAAATCTTTAAAGTGCTCATTTAATTTTTAAGGAATTTAAATTGTTTTATGAGGGCAGCCCTCAGATGGTCCATGATTAATTTCAACTTTTCTGCGCACATTTACAATTTAATTAAAATAAGTCTAACCTAACTGGAATATAAAGAGATCTTATATTTTACAACTCTTATTATAATATACTCTTTTAAAAATTGAACATTTGTCTAATAATATGACGCGAAGAAGCAATGTTCCCACTAAAATTTAAAAAAAAAATAACAGTCTAATAATAGAACGCGAAGAAGTAATGTTCCCACTAAAATTGGTAAAAATTGAACAGTCTAATAATAGAACGCGAAGAAGTAATGTTCCCACTAAAATTGGTAAAAATTGAACAGTCTAATAATAGAACGCGAAGAAGCAATGTTTCCACTAAAATTGGTAAAAATTTAACAGTCTAATAATAGAACGCGAAGAAGCAATGTTTCCACTAAAATTGGTAAAAATTTAACAGTCTAATAATAGAACGCGAAGAAGCAATGTTTCCACTAAAATTGGTAAAAATTTAACAGTCTAATAATAGAACGCGAAGAAGCAATGTTTCCACTAAAATTGGTAAAAATTTAACAGTCTAATAATAGAACGCGAAGAAGCAATGTTTCCACTAAAATTGGTAAAAATTTAACAGTCTAATAATAGAACGCGAAGAAGCAATGTTTCCACTAAAATTGGTAAAAATTTAACAGTCTAATAATAGAACGCGAAGAAGCAATGTTTCCACTAAAATTGGTAAAAATTTAACAGTCTAATAATAGAACGCGAAGAAGCAATGTTTCCACTAAAATTGGTAAAAATTTAACAGTCTAATAATAGAACGCGAAGAAGCAATGTTTCCACTAAAATTGGTAAAAATTTAACAGTCTAATAATAGAACGCGAAGAAGCAATGTTTCCACTAAAATTGGTAAAAATTTAACAGTCTAATAATAGAACGCGAAGAAGCAATGTTTCCACTAAAATTGGTAAAAATTTAACAGTCTAATAATAGAACGCGAAGAAGCAATGTTTCCACTAATATTGGTAAAAATTTAACAGTCTAATAATAGAACGCGAAGAAGCAATGTTTCCACTAATATTGGTAAACATTTAACAGTCTAATAATAGAACGCAAAGAAGCAATGTTCCCACTAAAATTTAAAAAAAAATAACAGTCTAATAATAGAACGCGAAGAAGCAATGTTTCCACTAAAATTTAAAAAAAATTGAACAGTCTAATAATAGAACGCGAAGAAGCAATGTTTTCACTAAAATTGGTAAAAAATTAACAGTCTAATAATAGAACGCGAAGAAGTAATCTTCCCACTAAAATTGGTAAAAATTTAACAGTCTAATAATACAACGCGAAGAAGCAATGTTTCCACTAATATTGGTAAAAATTTAACAGTCTAATAATAGAACGCGAAGAAGTAATGTTCCCACTAAAATTGGTAAAAATTTAACAGTCTAATAATAGAACGCGAAGAAGCAATGTTCCCACTAAAATTTAAAAAAAAAATAACAGTCTAATAATAGAACGCGAAGAAGCAATGTCCCCACAAAAATTGGTAAAAATTTAACAGTCTAATAATAGAACGCGAAGAAGCAATGTCGCCACTAAAATTGGTAAAAATTTAACAGTCTAATAATAGAACGCGAAGAAGCAATGTCGCCACTAAAATTGGTAAAAATTTAACAGTCTAGTAATAGAACGCGAAGAAGCAATGTTCCCACTAAAATTGGTAAAAATTTAACAGTCTAATAATAGAACGCGAAGAAGCAATGTTCCCACTAAAATTGGAAAAAATTTAACAGTCTAATAATAGAACGCGAAGAAGTAATGTTTCCACTAAAATTTGTAAAAATTTAACAGTCTAATAATAGAACGCGAAGAAGCAATGTTCCCACTAAAATTGGTAAAAATTTAACAGTCTAATAATAGAACGCGAAGAAGCAATGTTCCCACTAAAATTTTAAAAAAATTAACAGTCTAATAATAGAACGCGAAGAAGTAATGTTTCCACTAAAATTTGTAAAAATTTAACAGTCTAATAATAGAACGCGAAGAAGCCATGTTCCCACTAAAATTGGTAAAAATTTAACAGTCTAATAATAGAACGCGAAGAAGCCATGTGCCTACAAGATTGGCACAGACTCTCTTTCCTTCTGAGATCACTTTTATTGTTATCTTATCTGATTAGGAAGTCAAAATAGAAATATAACTTGAAAGCAACTGGTCTATTGTAAGCAGAAGAAAAGTCGGAATTATTTATCTTTCATTCAATCAGATTGCTAAAGATTAAAAAAAGGGTTTTTTTTTTTTTACTATCCCTAATGAGGAACTGACTCTCATTTAGTGCAACACAATTAAAAAAAGGGTTTTTTTTTTTTTACTATCCCTATAAAGTTGATATTTTTGAAATTTATTGTGATTAAAAAGATAAGACATTAACAAAAGACAAATTAGTTTGAAGTAAGCCAACAATACCTACTTATCAAAATCACAAAATGAAGAAGAATTAATTAATAGCCTACAATACCTACTTGTAAAAATTATTAATAAAAGAAGAATTATTAATAGCCAACGGTACCTACTTGTCAAAATTATTAATAAAATAAGCATTAAACGAAAGAAATTCAATTAAAAAAATAGCTCTCCTATTTGTAATGCCAATTTATCAAAATAATTAACTAAATAAAGAATTTCAAGAAATTTCTATTAATTAAATAAAGAAATTCATTTAGGAATAAATAGCTAACAGTACCAATTTGTCAAAATAATTAACAAAAGGAGAAAGAAATTCAATTAAAAAAAATAGCTATCCTATTTGTAATGCCAATTTATCATTTATTAACAAAATAAAGAATTTCAAGAAATTTCTAATAATTAAATAAAGAAATTCATTTAGGAATAAATAGCTAACAGTACCAATTTGTCAAAATAATTAACAAAAGGAGAATTAAACTAAAGTAAATAATTTAAGAATTGATAGCTAGCAATATTAATTTCTAAAAAAAAATTGACGAAAGACGAATTTAAAAAAGAAATAGATTTAAGAATAAATAGGTAACACTACCCAGCTGTCACACTGATTGACAAAAGGACAAAAATCGATGACATCAAATCGAATAATTCCCTGCTAACAACAACCAGTTATAAAAAATGACTGACATTTTTTACAAAGGGAATAAAATAGACGAGAATAAAATAAAATAATAAAATTACCTAATTAGATTCTAGAGAGAGGTTTAAGCATCTACAAAAAAAAAAGTTTGCTCTGTTATTAAAGTATTTTTTGGGAGAGCTAATCAACAAATGAAAGAAGAATAAAACCAATGAAGATGCACTTTAATGTGAAGATAATAAAACTATGCACTTTATCAGTACAATTGTAAGAGACACTGAAGAATAGTCAACTTGTTCCTGATAGCAATTGGGCCGAAGTGGTTTTATTGATAGGGCTCAATGAAGCCAGCATCTTATCATTTTGGTCAATGATAAGAGGTTTTCATTCATCAACAAGCAATAAGAATTGAATTGGACAATGACAGCAGAGCACATGTTGCTTCGCATGTCTCTAATTGAACATGAATTAGAAATGTAGGCCATGACAAGTTCAACACAGTGTTAATATAATTATCTAATTTGTCCTTTGAAATTGACCGACAAGGTCATAGTAATAAATTCGACTTTGCAAGAAAATAAATTATGTTTACGTAAATTAAATGCGCCGTTGCAATTTATAAACTTGGACAATTATTTTCTTATGGAAAGTTAAAATTTTTATAAAGTTTCTTTTAAAAAAATATTACTCCCCTTAAATGTTAGGTTGTGAAAGGGTTAAGAGAGAAGTTGCTTAAGATTATTTCATTATTATTTGGCTATACCTATATTTTCAAGGTTGTAGTTTTCTTTTGTTAAAAGGGTAAAAATAACCTCCTTTGTAAAAATAGTTGTCAAATATAGTTAATAACGGTAAAAATCCACTGAAACATATATACCTAAAAACGCTTCAAAGTAACTAGTATTAATTAGTGATAAAATTTAATTATCAATTTTAAACAACGTGCTGATTCAAAGCTTAATCAATTCTGAACATTTAAGAGCATCAACACTCAAAACTAATTGGGGTCACAACTTGTTAAGAATTGAATTCTAGTCTAGCGACAGGATTAAAGACCCATTGAAATATTTATTCATTAATTTCGACTACAGTTCTGCAGATACTTTGGCAACTGACTCTCATCATGAGGAACACACTGTCATCATGAGGTACTGATTCCCATCATGAGGAACTGACTCTCATCATGAGGAACTGACTCTCATCATGAGGTACTGATTCCCATCATGAGGAACTGACTCTCATCATGAGGAACTGACTCTCATCATGAGGTACTGATTCCCATCATGAGGAACTGACTCTCATCATGAGGAACTGACTCTCATCATGAGGAACTGACTCTCATCATGAGGAACTCACTCTCATCATGAGGAACTCACTTTCATCATGAGGAACTGACTCTCATTTAGTGCAACACACTCTAATCATGAGCAACTCCCTTCACAAATATCAAACAACCTATAAAATAAGTAGATAACCTTCGTTTAAAAGTTCTTACTGCTCTCTCAGCTAAGCCGTTTGTTTGCAGATGGTATAGAGCTTAACATGGTCAATATTCTTACTATCACAAAATTCCCTAGACATTCCCAGTGTACTGTCTCCCATCATTACCAGACACAATTACCTTAGGTAACTCAAAACGAGTAAAATTTCTGCGAGCAGCCATGTTGTATTTTCCACCACAATAATACTAACCTAACATATCACTGACCATTTTGTAGTAGCATTGCCAAGATTAGCCAATATTTATTTTCATAAAGGCCCTTAAAATCGACATGCACTCTAGTCTAGTCCAAGGGCACACTCCATGAAGCTAATGGGACCTCAGAATTTCTTGGTCTATTTTCCTAACACGGTTTACATAACCCGACGTACCCTTCTACTTCTTTGTCAATGTTAGGCCACCACACATTTCCTAGCAACCAACCTTATGGAAGATATTCCTAGATGCCCTTCATGAAAGTATTTGTAGAACCCCCTTTCTTAATTTTCCTGGAACAACGATCCTACCTTTCTATAACAGCATTTATCTTCAAAAGCTAGTTCACCTCCTTCATCATAAAACTTCCCTAAACTTTCTCAAATCTGATTCCTTTCCAGCCAGACTTGTTCTATAAACCCCATTATCATAAGTAACTGCGCATCTTTGCTAGTCTCTACTTGAATAGATTTTCTAGTAACGTCGTTTTATTTGTAAAAAAAAAAATAATAATAATAATAATTTTTATTGTTAATTGAATTCTGAACATATGCTGTGCAGACAGAAGCTACACTATAAATGATGGTTTCCTTTTCCTAAAGACTATTGTATGCATATTTTATTGTTTTTTACCTATTTCCTTGACAGCATATTAATAATTTAAGGCCTCACTCAAGCTTTGATTTTGCGGTTAACCAAATGTTAAGAATATTTATGTAAATGAAATTTAAACAAATAAATAAATAAATTCAGTGTATGAAATGTTTTTATTGTGAAATAAACAAGTCATTATTTATTACTTTCGTGTTAACATATGTAATAAAAATAATATTACAATTAATAAACAATTATATGCATTTTTAATTGTTTCTAATTTGATTTTATAACATTAATTTATAAAAGTTATGAATGCGTGATTATTTCTATATTAAAAAAGTGCTTAATTTATGTGATGTAGTACTTGAGAAATATTTTAAATATATTCAGACTTTTTTGTACGTCAATTTTTTATTATCTGTTGTTATTAATAGGGGGTTTTATTACTGAAAGATAATATTAACATTTTGTATCAATTAATATAAATAGTTAGTACTCTTATGTTACTATTATAATGTTATTTTTTAAATTTAATAATTGCATTGTTTAATTGTGCTATAATAAAAAGACAATTGCCGATGTACGATGCATATAATATTTAATATTTAATTTACAATCAGGGTGGTCCAAAAGTCTCCCTCCCCCCCTCTTAATTTTGAACGGTTTGAGATAAATTAATGAAACTTGGGGAAAGTTTTTTTTTTAATGCTATCGAGTACTAGGGGCAACCACCCTTTTTGTCTCCAGGCCATACAACTTCAAAATATCACATTAAGGTGCGTTTATACCTGACACTTCTCTCCGGCGATAAATGTCAAGTGTCAGACAGAAATTGCTTTGAGTGTTTACATCTGAGAGAAATTGCTTGAGAGTTATGTCGGAGATATATGTCTGACACTTCTCTTAATACTTAAATTTGCAATAAATGTACGACCCGTTTACATCTGACAGTTATTGCATGATATTTATGTCAGACAGAAATCGTCAATATTCATTCATCCAAATGTAAATGAAAAAACTAGACGGGAAGTCAACTTCCGCGATATCTCTCAGAAGTTTGAATTTTTCAAATAATCGGTGTTTACATCTGTTGTTATAGAAGTGTCGACACTTATAGCTGAGAGTATAAACATAACTCTCAGACATAAATTTTTGGGTGTTTACACTACTGAGATTTCTGTCTGACATAAATGTCGTGCNCATGAGGAACTCACTCTCATCATGAGGAACTCACTCTCATCATGAGGAACTCACTCTCATCATGAGGAACTCACTTTCATCATGAGGAACTGACTCTCATTTAGTGCAACACACTCTAATCATGAGCAACTCCCTTCACAAATATCAAACAACCTATAAAATAAGTAGATAACCTTCGATATACTTTAATCTATTGATCTATTGTCAATCATTTTGGAACCTGTGAAGGCCTATTATTCTCCACCACTGTTAAGGCCGATAACTGAATGTTACTTACTTCATCCGGCCCGCTGTGGACCATCTTATATTGATGGAAAACCAAAACGAGTAAAATCGGTCCTTTGACCAAAAAGTTGCCAATGGTCACGTCTACATTTTGCAGGCTTTACCAGCGGCATTGCGCCAGAATTGTGAGGATGAGCCATTAAGAATGATTCCTAGTATTGATTTCGAAACTTTGGCATTCACAAAATATATAACTTGACTTATAACCCTTCAATCCTTAGTCTGTAGAAACTTACGCTATAAAAAACGTATATAAATTGTAACTGTAAATGAAATTTCAAACTAATTTTTAACTAAATTTCATTCATTTTCTTTTGTTTTCTGACTAATTTATCACAGCCCTTTAACAACTAAATTTTTCAATTATTTGACAGCCTTTCTTATAAGGTCACGTTAATTTTATCTATCTAGTATCTATCTTCGAATAAATAAATAATATTTTAAAAAATGTAAGCATATTACACGAATGAAAATGTACAAGAATTACACTAGAATGACGCCCACTATTGCTACCTACGCTGCACCATTATTCAATTTTAATATTTAACCATCGCCATTGTAAAACACTTTGAAATGACCAATCAATTAGGTACCATGTTGTATTAAAGGAAATTATTTCTTCAACCTAGTTGTTGAGTTAGAAAAGAAGCCATTGTATTCTACATATATCATCTTCTGTTATATATAAGATCCCTTGTTATGTATATAGGTATAATATATCCCAATTATTTGAATAATATAATAATAAAAATACTCTTTTACAAGAAAAGAAAGCGAAATGAAATTTTTGTGTATTTCAGAATATATTTATAAAAAAATAAATATTATATAAAAATAATTGGCTAAAAAGAAAAAAAAATAGAGAAGGCGAAAGTAGGTAACAATAAGATCATGGAAACACTGTGATTTTTCAGAAAATAGTTTCGTGCTTAGTGTGGCACATAGCTTCCTCGCGTAATATTTCGAGCTCCTATTTCGTAAAAATTAATTTTAATTTAAATCAAATTATAATTATTATTGACTACCTATACTTGTAGAAATATTGAAAGCTTGGATTCGGGACTAGTTATCGGTTACGACAGAGAAAAATCATTCT
>KZ651522.1:123819-138997 GCA_001010745.2 Gerris buenoi
TGATTTATTTAACCAATAAGGAATGCAACATTAAAAAAAAGCATGTATATATTTGTGTCCTTCTCCTCAGCAGCTTTCATTTGATACCCAACTCAAAAATTAAATTTAAAAATAACAAACCACATTTTTGCGAATTACGCATGCGCATATCTAATTTTGAACTTCTGTATATTTTTCCTGTGATTGGGTCAAAAAGTTACACCAGTTTATCAAATTTCAGCACTTTCACTAAAATGGTTCGGGCCCTACGAACCAAAGAGCGACGGACAGACGGGCACATCACCCTCGGCATAAGAGTTTTGAGAAGTATCTACAAAATCCTAATATGCCGGCGAAACAATTCAATAAATTAGACAATAATGGATGGATTTTGTAAAAGCACAAAATCGATACTAGGATGCGAGGAAGCTATGTGCCACACTAATTGGCAGTCTATTTTTATTTTCTTTAATAATATTAAGTAGTATATTGTTAGGAGGTTTATTCGTTTCAAATATGAGGAAAATAAAACCTGATTTCTATTCTATACATTTTGCTTTTTATTGACAAATTTTCACATCTATTCTATAATTTAAAGTGAAAATGATAGCTTATTATAGAAGTTCTTCTATAATATATTTTCATAGCTAAACCATTTATCTTAAAATAAATATAATAATATTTTATACGAAGTTTATTTAACGTTAGTTCACTTTAAATGTTAAAAGAGTGAAGAGCGTAATGCTGATAATATATAGGTTTTTTGCTTGCTCAAATATATTTATACTTGTTGCTATATTCCGATCACGTTTCCAAGCCTAGAAGTTACGCAGGATTTCTTATTACTGTGTCGTTGGTTTTCTCATAATGTAGACTGGAATATTATTAGAGGGTGAAGAAGCTCTACTCTATAGATACAGCTCCATGAAATGAGTATGGTTTCAAACTCTTCCACGCTTTTCTACTCAACGAAATAAACTATCAGAGTTGATAGTATAAAAGCACTTTTCAGCTTTTGAAACTATTTTTTTTATATTTTAAAAAATAAAGATAAACGATGAAGGAAACGAAAGTAAAGTTTCTGAATCACTATTAATATTCACATTAGATCCACAATGGTTTAAAAATTACAAATTTTAAAAATAAATTTCAAATTTACAAGATAGGTTAGTACTTTGTACAAACTACTTATAAAACATATTATAGTTTAAGATTTATAAAATAAAATCATAAACAAATTGTGGTACAACTTAGTGTGGTATATAGCTCCCTCTCGTCCTATTTCGAATGCTTTAATGATTTTATCCATTTAAAACCTATTGTTGTCAAATTAATTTAATTTTCCCCTGTCTTTTAAATCTATCAAACTTATATCGATTTTTACATGATTAAAGTATCATGTAAAAAGTGTAAGACGGTTGAAATTAATCTGGGGCTATCTGCGAGCTATACTGTCAACAAACCATAAAAGTTTTATAAAAATCAGATAAGTACTTTTGAAGATATAGGTGTAAATAAATTAATGTTTTTGCAAATTTTAAAAAGAAACATATGGGTGCAGAAGGTTGAAACTTAAAAGGGACCAATAATGGGCTAAATATGACCAACCATCCAAATATCAGTATAATTGGACGTGAAGTTTTTAAGACATGTTGGTTCACAAATAATGAGCGACAGACCGACATACAGACACGGAACCAAAAATGTTCCCTGATTTCTGAAACAGATTTCTGTCTTGGAATTTTTGAAATCAAGGACCTGAAAATGTATCTTTCTTCAGAATGATCACACATAGCTTCCGTTATCTTTGGTAAGCTCGTAAGCAAAATAAAAATCAGTCCAAGTCCAGAGTCCAGATAAACTTTATCATTTATAATTTTTAATTATGTTTCCCATCTCCTGCATCTTTCAAGTTATTATCGATTTATTATATCCTTGACTGCGCTTTTCTCCAATGTGTGATAGCGACTCTTGAAATAGGTATAGTTCATTAACCAAACCACACAAATAACTGTAATTGAAACAATTGACCGGTTTTGGCTTTTGTGTCTTGTAAAATATAAGCTCAGCTGTCTTGTAAAATATAAGCTCAGCTGTCTTGTAAAATATAATATAATAAATATGTATAGAATATAATATGTATAGTTTATGATATCTAAAAAATATAATATACATTTAATTAAATCCTTTTATAACATGATGTATTTTTAAGTGTATACAGGAGAGTGTTACCTACACTCACTTCTACGATATAAAATGTTTTATGTGTGTTCATAAGTATATTTTATGTATTTATCCTTAAGTTTTGCCCAAGGGTTTATATAGAATATAAAGGAATTTAATAGAAAACATTCGTAAAACTAAAAATAAATATGTTTGCCGCTTCAGAGAAAAGCCAAATCTAAAAAATCCACTTCAGACCAACTGAATAACTGAAATCAATATCTAATACGATAAAAGGTATCTAAATAATATAAAAAGCAGTATAGTTTTTTATACAACTCATAAAAATGATAATACTATTGCATAAAATAATTAGATAGGTACAAGTATTTAAGTGAGGAAGTTGAATAATAAATACGAAAACCATAATCAAATCACGTATTAAAAATTTTAAAAATTTTTTATATTATTTGGATAATAACTCGTATCGTGAGTAACAAATTACTATGTAAATGAGTGTAGTCATACAAGTAGTATATTCTAATATAAAATCTCAGGGAAGTACTGGCGTCCGAGTACTATTTAGGGTTTCGTAGAAGATTAAGCATACCCATTATGTAATATGTAATTATGATTTTTCTTCTTTAGCTTAAAGAAAATGCGGTAAATTCGGAATGTGCGGTATATGCGGTTGTGCCCCACTTTAGGGTTGGGACTTCGATATCGATATATCGAAAATATCGATATATCGGACCCAAAAATATCGATATTTCATATCGATATTGGTCTTTCGATATATCGGGAATATCGATATTTGTAGAAAATATCGAATAGACCTATCTTAGGTCTGTTACAGCCCTCAAACACACGAAAAAAGCTCCCCGAAGGGCCTTTTTTTTCTTTTTTTTTTCTCATCACCTGGGAAAACTGGGGTAATCGGTAGGTTTTCGATATATCGGAAATATCGATAATTTCTTCCGATATATCGACTGATATCGATATTCATTCACTCGATGTCGATATATCGGAAATATCGATATTTTCTTTCGATATCCCAACCCTACCCCACTTTGAGGTTAGGTGATAAAATCCCGCACATTAAATTAAAAACCTTAATTTTGTGTACCCTTGAATTTTCAATAGCCGTCCGCACCGCCCCGCGGTGCTCATTTTCTGAAGAAAAACAACCCTCCTGTATATAAACCAGGTAGAGGTCCAACTGGAAAAAAATTCTGGCGCACGTACTCCATTGATTAAAGTGAATCAGATTTTGTTCGTGATTTCTTATATCAATGGTAGAACTTACAGGCATATCCAGCCTTGTACATACGCCATTAAAATAATAAATGAAAAATATACTAAACAACTTAAAGTAATTCTATGAAAAGCAAACACCGTTCGACAAAAAACAGTAAAATGAACGAGATTTACAAATAACGTCAGAAGTGTGAAAATTTAATCCCACATGTATACTATGTTCTAAAAAATATATATTTACTCATCATCAAAATAAATACAGTCATATCATAAAAAACAAAAACTAAAAACTAGAATAAATTATTCATCTTAACATAAAAAAATAAAAGTGATTGAACAACATATATATGATATAAATATACAAAATATTTTCTTTAGATACTAACTATAAGATTATTTAGTGGGCTTTAGATTTATTATTAGCTATATACAATAATAATTATATTTTGCATGAAAAAAAAAATTGGTTCAAGCGTATAATACAAGAGGAAAGAAAATTGGGTTTAAAATTGGAGATTTCTTAATCCAAACATGCTTATATAATATGATAAAGATGTCCCCATGCAAAACATTACCCAAGTCAGGGGTTTTGTTATATGTCTTAATCCCTGTTTAAATAAGTTAATAAATTCGTTTTATTTAATCTCTGACATGAACGAGGGATTAGCCTACGTGAGATAAGAACGAAAATAACGTTAAGAAGTATAACTTTAAATATGGAAAATGGAAATAAACGTCTACCATATTCGCACTGAGCAGTGCGAATATGGTATATGCTCGAATATGATAAATGCGAATATCTCTTCTAACCACCTCTATCCACCTCTAACCGCCTCTAACCTCCTCTAACCTGATCTAACCACCTCTATCCACCATATTCGCACTGAGCAGTGCGAATATGGTATTTAATATGGCATTTATATAGTCGAGTAGTCGACGCACCTTAAAATGATTTTATTATTGCTAAGCTAAGGCAACCACATTTATTCTAATATAAATTAGATGTATGCTTTAATTTGTTGGTCTTTAAGTATCTACTTGAATTATATTATATCTATAATAACTTATTTATAGTAACTTATCCAAATTAATTTACTTAATTTTACTTTTTTTACAAATATTAAATTAAGCCCGTTGTCACGGTCCTATAAGGGCTCGTAAAATATGATGACATTTAAAAAAGAAAAAAATGGATTATTGTAACATATAATGATGATAGAAAGATTATATGAAGCTTAATTTAAAAAATAAATAAATAAATAAAGAATCGGTAAATTAATATTGTACGTGCCAGGCCGAGATTTAGAGCCACCTCCAACCACCTCTAATCTTCTCTAACCGCCTCTAACCACCTCTAACCTCCTCTAACCTCATCTAACCTCCTCTATCCACCTCTAACCACTTCTAATCTCCTCTAACCGCCTCTAACCACCTCTAACCTCCTCTAACCTCATCTAACCACCTCTAACCTCCTTTAACCAACTCTAACAACCGTTTAGGAAATTTCTCTGGCATGTACAATATGAATTAGCCAATGGTTTCTCTTAGTACGAGTATTTTGTTTATTAAATATTCTAAGGCAGGCTATTGGGATGCTGAATGGAGTCTTATGGAGTCAGTCTCTTCGGAAAGAAACGAAGAAAATAATACTGCGTGTTATTGTTGAATCCATTTTGACGTATGGAGCAGATGCGTGGACACTGACTGACCGCCAAAAAAGCAAGCTCTATGCGGTTGAGATGGATGGTCTAAGAAGAGCTATGCGAGTTTCCAGGTTAGAGAGAAAATCTAATGATTTCATTCGTCGTGGCATGGAACAGCAAGAGAGCGTGGTCCAGCGCATAGAGAAGCGAGCGCTTTGTTGGTATGGCCATGTCCGGAGGATGGAAGAAGGAAGATGGCCTCGTAGGGTCATGGAATGGTCTCCTCCTGGAAGGAGGAAGCGAGGACGTCCCAGGGCATCTTGGAGAGGTGGAGTCAGCCAGGCAATGCGGACTTTCAACCTAAAAGATGGCGACTGGGAAGACCGTCAAACCTGGTCTTCGGGAATATACAGGGCAACCGCTGACGAGTGGAAACGCCCTTAAAAGTAAAAGTAAGTAAATATTCTAAGCGGCAACAAACGATAATTTCCTGTGGTACCAATGTTTAATAGCAAAGCCTTATCCAAGCAGTCGAGGCTGTCTCACTGTCTCTACAACTAGATTTTTGTTCAACTAATAGAGTTTAAATGAAATTTGAGGTAAGAGACTACAAGAGGCTCAAAAGATGAAACATGAAAGTATTACCAAGAATATTTTGAGCAATGCAACTTAGAGTCAACACTGGTGAAACAGATCTAGTGGGTAATACGGAGGTGAAACAGGTTAAGTAGCTAATACGGAGGAAAAACAGATCCAGTAGCTAATACGGAGATAACACAGGTTGTTAGTGGCCAATACGGAGGTGAAATAGTCAAGCTGCTAATACTGAGGTGAAACAGGTCCAGTGGCTAACTCGGAGGTGAAACAGGTCCAGTGGCTAACTCGGAGGTGAAACAGGTCCAGTGGCTAACTCGGAGGTGAAACAGGTCCATTGACTCGTAAAGAGGTGAAAAAGGTCCATTGACTTGTAAAGAGGTGAAACCAGGTCCAATGAATTGTACCAGTTTTATGAAAACCCCCTTATAATTAGTGAAATTAAAGTGGCGAATAGGTTGTGCAAGTAATACAAAAATATTATGGGGGTAATCAAAAGGTAACAGGAAATTTTATAGAGTACTCATTCGAACAAAAACTCTTATAGTGTCGTTTTGAATGGCAGTATTGTAAATAGGCAATTTTTATTTTTCTAAAACAAATCCTTTATAACTTTATTTTCCAAAGAATAGGTCAAGTTTTGTAATGAGCTATTAATTTTATCACAAATTTCCTTGAGTCATATCATATCATAATCAGAGTTTTAAAACTAACCCCTAATACACATTGCATAAGGAACTAAAACGTATATTATTAAGCCGGATATAATTACGGTATGTTTTGGTAATTCATATAAGGTATATTATAATTCCACATTCAAGAACACTCAGAGGTCAATTTAAACAGAAAATTCCATGTTTCTCAGTTGACCGTAGTAATGGAATTTCTCTAAGTACGAGCGCATTCCAGTCCCTACTTATTACAAGTAAAGCCCTTCTAAGGTTGGTATGTCGGTGTTAAAACCTTCTACACAAAATAAAACTTGGTTTCCAATTTTACAGCGTTCAATACATTGAAACCACATCAAACATATAACAGGGGCTATACTCATATCCAATAATGCCAAGACCTTTAAACAGTCAAAATAAACCCCATTTTTCCTCTTTTACCTTCAAAATGTATATTTTGCATTGTTGGCTGAACATAAACTAAAGATTAAAGGTATTTAAATATTACACACAAACACATAATATATACATATATGTTTAAACTTTAATTTAAACAAGAAATGAAGAGTTAAAGAAAGAAAAAATATATCTCTAACTCACACACTGAAATTTGTTTATTGTTTATGTCCTACAAGTAAGTAATATAACAAACAATACTTTTCCTACTATTAGTAGTGAGGAAAAGTAAGAAATTAAAAAAACAAAGGAACAACTTAAATAGGAAAAGTCGTAGAAGAGTTAAATTATACGGAATAAAAAATAAACAATACTTTTCCTACTATAGGTAGTGAGGAAAAGTAAAAATACAGGATTAAAAATTGAGGATAAACAATATGCATTAGAACCCCTGCATATAATGGGTTCATTCATTCATTCAACAACTATAATCTTTTATACCTTTGTTTTTACCTTCTGGTACCACTTGTTATTGAGTATTAACTATTTATTTTGTTGTCGTTCTTAATGCTTGGTCGAACATACAACATTTTTATAGCTAGAGATATAATTGTTTGAAACGATAAAAGTTTTAAGAATGTTCTTTGACTATTTAAATCTTTCGGAACAATAAAAAAAAAAACGAAAAAACTTTATTATTGTTAAGAAGAAGGACAGAGCCAAAAGAAAATATAAAGATAGACGCAAAGAAAAGCCCTAAATCAAAAGATTGGTAAAGAAAATAAAAATAAAGTGCTTACAAACATTTAAAACTAAAGAAGCAATTATACTTAAAGTTATGAACGTGATCCTTAGTTGTCTTAAATGAAAAATAAAATTAACTCTACTGTGATTATTTTACAGAAACTATATTGGCAGAAACAAGTAAGAAAATAACTCTGACATCTAAATAAATTTAAGAAGAACTTTATTTATATTTATATTTTAAGAGGGTCGTCTGATGTAATAATAATAATCGACAGAGTGAAAACAAAAATGTAGTAAAAGTAACATGTTCTTCAACAAGTTAAACTATTATTAGACTGTTACTGCAACAAGCATTCTTACTGTAACAGTAACAATGCTTGTTTAATGCTTATAGCAGAATGGGTTCACCCCCTTCACCCTTTTTTTCTCTAAATAAGAGTTTTAAGTCCAAAAATTATTAATCCGATCTGTGGGACGATACAAAGAATGGTACAAATAGAGTGGTTGGAACAAACCTAATACATAATTTCGTTGGACTACTGTCCCACGACAGAGCTTATTGAGATAAAATACTATAAATTAGCAGTTGAAGTCTTTTAGATTTTAGATTATTTAATTTCGAGGACATTGCCACTTCAAGCGGTAAATATGTCGTATCTGTTTATGCTTTTTTTCTCCTATTTTGATCTTTTTTTTTAAAAATTTTCCTGTTGAAATTCTAAGAACTTAGGTATCATTGGATTTACGAGTTAAGTTAATAGGTTTTTTTTTTTTTTTTTAAATATACATAAAATCTCCACTCACGAACATACGGGTATCGATGTTAAAGAGGGGATTTACGGGTGGGATAAAACACCTAGGATAGCTAAAAATCTACGATATAGATGCACAAACACTTTAAGACATAATAAATACAAAAAAAAAAAAAAATTCAACAAAAAGTTATATTTTGTTAATAATAAACGCTATTTGAACACGTAAAAAGAAAACAAAACCTCGCCATCTTGAACATCGAAAGATGAACATTTGGAAGGTTAAAACGACAACGAAGTAGATGTATCGATATATCGATAGCTGAGAGGAAACAAGGCGCTAAAGTACGTAATATTTCAATATTCTCAAGGAGAGTTTACATTCCTTTGTCTAAATAACTAGATGTAGATGTATCGATATATCGATAGCTGAGAGGAAACAAGGCGCTAAAGTACGTAATATTTCAATATACTCAAGGAGAGTTTACATTCCTTTGTCTAAATAACTATTAAGACAAAGGGATATTTAGTCCAATGTACTTTGGGACAAAGGAACTTCACACTTCTGTAAACAAATGTCATAACATTCCTTTCTCTTAATAGTTAATTCGACTAAGGGATATTATCACTATTATTATACACCAGTGTGATATTCCTTTGTCCCAAAGTACATTCGTTGAAATATACCTTTTTAGTAATAGCTATTTCGACTAAAAAGATGTCAGGAATGGTTTGGGATGACAGGTTTTGGATAAGAGGATTTTAGTGGAGGGAAACTGAATGGTGGAAGGATATATAGATGGAAATACTCAGGTCTTGGACAAATAGGACGTTCAGGACATAGTGTATTGTGTGGGATATGATTGGTTCAGTAGCATGTAAGTAGGTACTACGAAAAAGATTTCCCAAAACCACTTAATGAAAATAATATAATTAGAAAAACATACCTTTCAATACGTGAGGATGAACTAGAAGTGAAAAACATTCAAATCTTTAAGCCATAAAGCCCAAAAATATTTTTTAAAACATTTCAAATACTATTTTACTTTATAAATCATCGTAAAATGACAACTTATAACACTAAATAAACACTTTTCGCTCATAAATTCAAATTTCAAACGTAAAATATCAGTAGCACAAACTACAGAAAGAAAAACTAGTTTACTATTATATCAAACTATTAATAACTAACTAAATATTAACACTTTTTAAAGTTAATATTACGAAATTAATGAATTAAAACACATATCAATTCAATTAATTAGAAGAATAATAGCAAAAGAAGAGATCCAAAGAAAATAGACCGTTAGAAAATGCTACACGTGTGTAAGTGAAATGAACTAGAAATAATCAACACCAACATAACAACACAAAATACTCTGTCTTTTTTTTATTTTTTGTAAATAATAAAAATGTGTTTTGTTTTTTTATTGTTGTTTACATTATTTAAATATACCAAACGAGTAACTGTTTTTCTAATATAAACATAAATTTTTCGTAGATAAAGCGTTTATCTACGATTGGTACGGAATATAAACATTATACGTATCTCTATTTAGATGTGTAGAGTGATTTTTTTCGTAGCTGTTTATTGCGCACGCGCGTTCATAATTCTTTAAATTTAACGCACAATTAGCGAGTTTGTTTACATTTAACAAAACTAATTTGCTGTTTGTTTAATTGAAGCAACTGTTTAATTCGAGATTTTAGGGGAAAGCAATGAGTGATTTAAGTAATTATAACGAAAATGAGGAGAATAATAATAATACGCCTAAAATACAACTAATGAATTAATGTCATCTCAATCTCAATCAAAAGAGAAATACGAACTTACATGCAGCATGTTTATTATTTTTTTCTGTATTTATTATTTAAATCCACAATCGTAGATAAACTGCGGTACGCTACTCATTTGAAAACAGTTTTTTTTTTTGTTTTCTTCGTGTGATTTTACTACCCTCGCTATCGCTCGGGTGTAAACTCCACACTCGCATGCAAAACGTTACTTATCGCGCTAGACGCGTAATGTACTATTAATAAATTGGCATTTTTCAACAAGTAAACTTTTGTTTTCGTTTACATTATTAAAAAAAAAAAAAAAAAAAAAAAAAAAAAAAAAAAAAACTAAACCAATTAACCTTCTTTTGACGAAAATATTACATTAATTACATATTTAAGTAATGTAAATCCTTTACTTAGAGAATGAGAATATTTGGTAGAACTACAGTGTACGGTGCGCCTACTAGATATCGCAAATCGGTACTATCGATGTATTAATGACGCCATATTTCGATATATCCAAATAATGCGAGTTTTGCGTAATTTTACACGTTAAACAAAAATGTGTTTGAATTTAATTTTGATAACCTTAATTTTTTTTTGCCCTAAAATTTGTTATCGCCGCTCCACAACGCTCTGCGGTGGCTCCACTCATTTTCTGAAGAAAAACAACCCTCCTGCATATAGACCAGGTAGAGGTCCAACTCGAAGTATTAAAGAGTTTAACGGACAAAATATACATCGATATATTAAGTCTCGAAAAAGGTCGACAGTGAGATAACGAATTATCACAAGGGGCACCGTACACTGTAGTTCAGCCTAATGGGTAAATAAAAAATTATAATTACCCATTGATTTTAAATATTATTGTGATTTTTTTAAAAGATTTATAATTTTAGTTTTAATATGACTAACTTTCTAAATCAATGTAAGTTAGAGAGATACCTTTCTACTAATTTAACATAATATAAATATATTTTACAAAGAAAGTAAGCAAGAATGTGTATTGTGTACAGATAAATCTAAAGAGACGGGGCCACGACGTTTGAGGTTAGATTTGATATGATAGAATTATTTAAACTATTTTTTTTAAACTTTGTTTGCCCTAGAATTTTTAATGGCAGCTCCGCTCATTTTTTCCGGTAAATGTTGATTTTCCGGGCGGCACAAAAAGAAGTAAGAACAGATTTTTCTGCCAAGTTTCAACTCTCTAGGTTAATTACACTGGGCCCTACGATGAAACACACTTACCACTAAGTGTGTACCACTCAGGAGGACTTAAAAACACCCAAAACGGATAATTAAGATGAAATCTCGGAAAATAAATAAATGTTAGGAGAACACAATACTTTTCCTACCATAGGCGAGGAAAAGTAAAAAAAGTCAATTTTCAGATTAGAGAAGTCACTTCAATAAATGAGTTTACTCCAAGTAATCACACTAGCGACGAGGATCCAGAAGAAGAGATTAAAAGGAGAGATGATGTAGTTTTCAAGCACGACACAAATCGATGATTAATATCGGGTCAACAAGCGGCGTCATCAGAAGAAGTCAGGCAGCGAGAGGTGTAAAGTATTTTGTACTAAAGATTTACTCAGGATTGACATTGTACGAATAATGTTCAATTGTCCGTAAATTTGTGAATCCAATAAATAATGTTATTAAAACTACTTTTGTAAACTAATCATGGTAAATTATTATGTTATTAGATTATATTGCCATTTAAATGTATAGTTGCTAACAAAAATAATTAAAATAAAGTATAAATTGAATTAGGTTTTATGAAATTCCAAAAACTATGTTTGTTTACAGATGCTAGCAAGGAGGTGAAGATTTATTATTTCAAGTATTTAGCTGTTAAGGTAGAAAAGCAGAGTTGTCTTTATAAGATAAAAAATACAATATTATGATGCTTGTTTTGAAGGAACACATGTCAACCGGATGTAAAATTGAGTGATTTTAAAAAGGTTCCAGCCAAATTTCTTGGAAGTAAGACAAAATATAAACACAGCTGCGCTTCTAAAAACTTGTTGTTATCTTTTTAATTCGTTATTGTCTTTCAATGTAAAAAATACACGAAACGTTATAAAAGTGATCCAACAATTCTTTGGTTTTTTCTTAATTATTTCTTTTAGTTACATTTATTGAAATATGTAAATATTAACATAAGTGGTATATAATTATAGTTACAATGGACTTAAACGTAGGTAAATTTATGAAATATTTCTTAATTATTTGGTTTTTTCTTAATTATTTCATTTAGTTACATGTATTGAAATATGTAAATATTAACATAAGTGATATATAATTATAGTTACAATGGACTTAAACGTAGGTAAATTTATGAAATATTTTTAGTAAAAGAATCCAATTTATTATTAATTATACAATAGAAAAATCTTTAAATAAAAAAAAGTTTTTTAAATCGTGGTGTGAAGATATTTGTTGAAACGGCATCAAATTATTTCTTGAATAAACTAGAACATGGTTTACATTTTACATAGACCTGTTGCGATTTGAAGTGTGTTATATATTTAATATTATTCACAATATCTCCTTATGTGTCTCCAAGGCTTAGGCCGATCTACCAGCAGATCTAATGTCATATACAATATATCAGTTTATATACGAGGGTATATTTTCATGATTTTAGTAATAAATGGATCTTTCCTTTTTTCTTTCCTATTAGTTAGATTTTTCCCAGGGAAGCGACTAATGTGGTTAACTTAAATTGGTATTTAAATGGATTAAAATCAACCAAATTTATTTTTTTAAAATTCAATGAATCAACCTTAAAAAAAAATTGGTGTGGCATATTTTATAGCTTTCACGCGTCCTATTTTGTATACTACAATGATTTTTATCAACGACTTGCACTGTAAGTAGACTTTACATTGCTAATAACAGGGAGAGAAGTGTTACTTCCCTCCCTTGGGAGTAAAAAAACAGTCATACCAACTTAAAAGGTATTTTTTAGGTAAATTTTAAGTATTATGTTGTTTTTTAAGCTGTTTTGTTTACTTTTTTTCGGGAAGGTTACTTTAGGTTATCATACAAAGTCTTTAAATTAAAAACAAACTAAACGTAATAAAATTAAAAACGTATATATTTAGTATAAGAATTGNAAAAAACCTTAAAAGTCGCCTTTCCGAGGAAAAATGTATTTTCCGAGATAACAAGCCTCAAAGGAGAGCGGAATGGGAACAATCATAGCTGAAATTTGTCTAAAAGAAAATGGAAAATGAAAATAATGTCGATGATAAGACCGAGTTTTCTTAGAATTTTTTATATAATATAAAACGTAAAGCGCTATGTTCAAAAGAAAGGCTTTACATCCTTCAGGGGAAATAGTTTTTTATTATTATGGTTTCTTATAGAAAAATATTGTATTCTGGGTACAAAAAAGAGTTTGTAATTGCCTATAATAATGTTCGTTCAATAATAATGTCCGTTTATTTATTATCATATAACTGTATTTTTTCAATAAATACAATTATAAAATATATACTATTCTGGTTAAGTGAGCTTTGTATCAATATTAACCTTAGAACTCATGTAAATAATAAATAAGTAAAAATCTATTGACAAGTGGAGTTAAAAACTTCACTTTTCTACCACCAATTACATTCCCATGTCTTTAAATTGTTCATTATGCTAGGCTATAGCAGATTGTTAAGTTCTGTTTTAACAGTACAGATATATTCTACAGATTGATTTGATAACAATTGTCTATGTCAGAGGTGGGGAACCTGCGGCCCCCGTAAGGTTTTTATGCGGCCCCCACAATGCTCTTAGAAAAATATAGAATTAAAAAAACAAAAAAAAACAAGAGAAGTAAAAAAAATGAACTAAGGTGTTTTGACATTTTTGTGCCCCCCGTAAAACTTTTATATTTACAAACTTAATAGCTATTACCCATGGTGCACTTGTCGTAGATAAAATTTAATACGCAACATGGATCGAAGTATTTCTACTCTCGGGATTATCTCTCTCGGCAAGCCTCGAGAGCTAATACTATAGTTATCTCTCTCGGCCTTACGGACTCGGGAGCTAATGAAGTTTTCTCCTTCGGCGTTGCCTCAGGAGAAAACTTAATATCGAGCCGGAAAACATACTTCTCTCCCTTGTTGCGTAAATAACTATATTCTTATACCCTCCATTTTTTAAAATTGCAAATAATTTATTATATGCTAATTAAAGTATTAATTTAGCAAAATTTAAATAGGGTTAACGGTTGAAATTAATCTTGGGCTGTCTGCAGGCTCCTTTCTGCTAACCATCCAAATTTCATAAATATTAGATTTATATGTACATTTGAAGACATTAAGGTACATAAATGTATGTTTGTGCGTAAGTGGAAGAGACACAAATGGGTTCAAAAGGTTAAAACTTGTATGGAACCAACAATGTGTTAATTATGACCTACTGTTTAAATTATTTCTTTAAAAATGATACGAGTAGTTTTCAAGATTATGTATTTTGGTTTGCCAAAATTGAACGACAGACGTTCAGGCAAACACAAAACTAAAAATATTCCCTAAAATCCGAAAAACAGACTTCTGTCTTGGAATTTTTGAACTGTGTAACAAACAATTTTCGGTTGAATGATCACATTTCTTACCTTACCTTCGGTGAAGTCGGAAGCAGACATTTTTATACGTCGCATATTTAGTGAGAAAACATATTCTCAATTGTGTTATAGCTACTCCACTTTGGTTTCTTTATACATAAATATTACTCCTAAAAATAAGCTTAAAAATGTATTTTATTTTGAGAACGGTCTAGATATAATACTTATAGAGGTCGACCAAGAAGTCATGGAAATCTGAGGAGTGCGCTAGTGTCGTCATGTACAGTCAGTTTTTAATCAAATAGATCACTGTCAAAAAACACAGTGTTGATCTTTGGTTATTAATCATTTTATTTTTTTAACTTCTATATTTTTTGCCACAGGCAACACTGTACCTGATAAGAAATCACTTCTACTATCTATACGATAATATCTTTATAATATTATTTATTGATTATTCCTCTTTATTTCTGAGTTTGATTTGTTTTTTGATTTGTAGCGTACTTTGTATTTGCATCATCCCGTGGATTTGTGGATCGTACGAAAATCGTTTAGGACAGTTGTGACTATAATTCGTACTGTATAAAAACAAACAAAACAGGAAACCTAACAGATTGGAAACCTTCCTGT
>KZ651522.1:144382-159582 GCA_001010745.2 Gerris buenoi
AAAAAAAAAAAAAAAAAAAAAAAAAAAAAAAAAAAAAAAAAAAAAAAAAAAAAAAAAAAAAAAAAAAAATTGTACATAAGACCAGTTTAAAAAATGGAATTTTTATATTAATTATTTATCTCTCGTCATTAATTTAATAAATGGCCAGACAGAAATCCGTTTCAAACACAAGTTTTTTTGTTTTGTTTTTTTTTATCTCGTGTCTGTCTGTTTGCTATGCTGATTAACATTTTTGCAAATCCCCCTACCCTAAACACTATTTGTCCAATTATTAATTAAATTTAGATGATAAGTCATACTTAGATTAGGCAACTATTTATCTCATATTTCTGCGCTCATTGATTTGTCTTCATCAATATCTTAAAAAGTACTCGTCATATTTTAAGAAAATTTGGATGGATTGTCGGAGGTAGCCCCATGGTTCCGAAATGATTTCAACCGACGATTTAATATATTGCATAAAAATAAATTGTAACCCTAATAGGAATAAAAAGAAAAAAAAAATCAAATAGCCATACCAGTTCGATTACATTCGAGACAGACCATAGAGAAATGGTCACATTTCTCTAACCACCTCTAAATAATGTGACCATTTGTCTAAAAGCAGGACGCTAGGAAGATATGTGCTTCCCTCCTGTCATATTGGTATTAGGTTTCTGTACAAAGTACAAAAAGAAACTTTATATATCTGCTCTGTCTGTCTCTCTCTCCGTCTGTCCGTTGGTGTCGTCTGTCCGTTCGTGTCGTCTGTTCATTGGCTTGTTTCTATATATAAACTACTATAGCTAGAAAACTCAAATTTGGCACACAGGTGCATCTTGGCGTTTGAGATAACTGGACACATAAAAGTTTTTAGTTACGATGGTATGTTACACATCAATTTAAAGGTCTTAAAGTGCAGAAAAATAATATTCAATTATTAAAATAACAAACGTAATATTTCAATACGGCGGATGACTAATAAACGTTTGAATTAAATAACCTTTTCATCTTTCCCTTAGTCTATAAAAAGTAATTTTTATCATCGATTTCCGATACGAAATTTCTGATCGTTGTCTGTGGTTTTCCAGATGCGTTAACTTTGAATTACTGAACCAATTTCGAGAAAAATTTAGAAGAAAAAAAAAGTTTAGGCATTCATTAAATATCAAACAAGATAAATAAGTAAGGTACAAGACAAGGTTAGTAAAACAAGCAAAAAGAAACAGATAAATTTAAAAAAAAATAATTGAGAAAATAGTAAGTGACAAGATGGAATATATTTGTTCAAGAAACGTGGGTTGAGGCAAGGTGATGTTAAGAACTACATACAGATAACAGTGCCTGCTAAACAAATATAATAAACATCATGTGCGATTAAATATCTGTGATAATCTTACACCACGGTCACACCATATCTCGTTTCTATCAACTAACCTCTCAAATATCTCACAGAACCAGATGCATAACACAACCTTAGACTACATTTCCACAGGGCATTTCCTCTCCTTAGTTCTTATTTCGCAAGATAGAACCGGAAAATTCAGGAAATTTATAGATTTCACCGCTTCCAGCAGACTATGAGAATCAAAATTTATTTTTGCTGAACAATACTCTAAAAGAAACTTTATCTCTAATTTAATTCACAAAGAATTAATGTCCAAAAGTTAATAAATAAATTTTAGTTTTTATGTGTAATATTCGATTAAACAACGTGAAAAATGTATAAAAATTCAAATATGGTCAACAAATAGTTAGGTCTTTTTGTGGTTAGTAATTCTAGATGGTAGGTCCTGAAGTTTCTTACACAGGTATGTACATTGTTCAGGGATTGCGCACGTTCAGGGATGTACATATTGTTCTTAATAAATAAAACATCCCCTGAAGAAGCTCCAAACTCTGGGTATGAAACGTCTAGATCTATACCCATCAAAACGCGAAATTCATACTCTAAGTTTAGTGGAAGGAAACTATATGCACAAAATTTGGATGATGTAAACCTCATCATACGTTTAGGATAACTATAACTGTTCAAATCTATAGTATTATTATACTGATCCCAAAAACAATAACAGAAAACCAATGCTACTGAATAGCTATAGAAATTTGTCCTGTAACAGGTGTTGTTTTTTTTTGTTACTTATTATTAGGAGTTCGGAGGAAATGTAATCGTAAAGGCTATCTAGATGCTCGACCATCTATAAAATATGGTCTAGGTCAAGGGTCCAATAAAGCACTTTCATTTACATGCCTCATTAGGCCGGTCATCTACTGGAAGCGACTACGCACGATTAAGCGACCAGGCGACTATGTGCGATAGGGATCGTCCATTGTTAGCGACTTCACGCGACTCTCAGTTAACGTCGACTCGCTATACCAAAGTTAAGTGAAGTAAGTTGTCAGGTTATTTTTTTAAAATGGATGTTCTGAACCTAAAGTACATTATGGAGAACCCCTATATTAGGAGGCGTTGGTTGCAAACCCGTAGAAGAAATCGGTGTTGGGTTAAACCAATATTAGAAAGGAGGAAGTCAATGGGAGAATTCCATAATCTGCACAGCGAATTGCAGAATGAGCCCCAAAGAATTAAGATTTTTGATTATTACAGGACGCTTCCAGAGACGATTTATTACATTTCGAATATTATAGAGCCATGGATCGCCAAATTTAGAATTTTAGAGAGATAATAACACCTGTGTAACGTCTAACGTTTACTTCCTCAGCAACATTTCCCTACAGTTCGCGCTGAATATCACGGGAATGGTGCAATTATTCTTCATATCCCATAGTGGGGTTTTGTTATAAATTTGCTTTATAAAGTTTTGTGAATATTACTAATAATAAGTACAAAGCTTGGAGTAAACCAGGCATTTAAACTGGTGACTACGAGCGTCTAACGACTAATCCCATTTGTGGGAATGTTCGGTGGGAACAGTTGCTAGTCGCCTGTTGTCGCCGGTAGTAGCGCGTGGTCGCCTACTCAAGGTCACTTGCAAAAGACGAGGTTTTATTGTACTCTATAAATTCGGATTGGTCGCGCATAGTCGCCTGGTCGCTTATTCGAGCGTACTCGCTTCCAGTGGACGATTGGCCTTAATGATAATACCGTAATTTGATTCAGTAGTGCATTGGTGTGTTCTACTGCTAGCTCTAGCTAAAACCTATTTTCTTTCACCGCAGTTAAAGAAAATAGGTTGAACCCAAATTGAGCCCGAAGCTTGGTAACTGATGACATAGACCACATAGGTGGTTCCATAGAGCAAACCAGGGAAGGGAAAGGGTATCGACCACTTTTCACATTTGCACATCCACTTCATATGATCATCAGAGTTGTGAAAAAAGTCTTATTTCCCCAACATTTGAACCATTACCAGGGATATTGCTAAAACCCAATCTTCACATAGGAGCGTGTTACCAATTTAGTTTATTTCTCTACTGCCTAACACCAACCTAGTCCGATAGCCAGGAAGATAAGACTAAACAGTAATGATCATAAAAAATAAAATAACATGTACTTAAGTTAGTGATACCTCAATCTTTTAATTACCTATTATTAACTGTCCAAAAAAAAGAATAATACATTTAAATGTCCATAAAAATTTATATTTTACTTTTTGAAATTATGTCTTAGATATTCTGTACGAAGTTTCACCATTTGGTCTTAGTCCAATAAACAAAATAATACGAATTACAATATACATACAAAAAAAATTAAATAATGTATTTCTTTAATATTATAAAGAAATAAAGATTTGGGTCTTATAGCTTTATATAAAAATAGCAGAAACGTATATTTTTTAAAATTTATAATAATTGCCATTACATATAAGTCATAAATATCAATATCTTATTACTTATCAATAATCTGTACCGAAAATAGCAATAAATTTGTAGATAGTTTTATTGTGTGGTGTAGAGGAAAAGGTCACTGTAAAATTCTTACTGTAAAAACCCACACAATAGAGGTGAATTTCACCATTTGGTCTTAGTCCAATAAAGAGTTGAAATAGTAAGAAAAAAAAAATAAACTGCAAACTGGAGAAAAATTTTATCTGAAAGGGAAACCATGATAAAAATAAAAGAAAAGTCATAATATAATACTATTAGTTTTAAAAGTAGATAAATTTTCCACTTGCCTTTTTATAGGACAGCAGGTGAATTATTTCAGTTGACTGTTTGATGAATACTATGCATTTTACGCCAGCAATGCTTCCTCTGTTAAAAAGCTGTATAACACCATATTATATAATGAAGATGCGCAACAGAGAATTGGTCTGCAACAGAAAAAGAAAATGATTGATAAATTATTGTTTTTCATAACATTGGATGAGAATTCTGAATTCTCGAAATAGATAAGGCAATATCTCTGGAATTAAGAGCCTAAAACCTATTTGTTAGAGAGGGACAAACCTAAAACCTATTTGTAAGTGGGGGACAATCCTCCTAAATCATCAAAATTCCATCTTAAGAACTGATGATGAGCGTTGTTTGAAACAAGTTATAACTAAATTTAGCAAATATGTAAAGAAATTATCATTTAAATTATTAATAACACATCTGCAGGATGAGGATTTTAAATGCTCGAATATCGGCAATATCTCTGGAATTAAGAGCCTAAAACCTATTTGTTAGAGAGGGACAAACCTAAATCATCAAAATCCCTTTATCTCTCAAGAACTGACGATGAGCGTTGTTTGCAACTGCTTTTACCTGAATTTAGCAAATATGGAGAGAAATTATCATTGATTAATAATTATCAAATTATTAATTACACATCTGCGGGAAGAGGATTCTGAATGCTCGAAATAGATAAGGCAATATCTCTGGAATTAAGAGCCTAAAATCTATTTGTAAGAGGGGGACAAACCTAAATCATCAAAATTCCTTTATCTCTCAAGGACTGATGATGAGTGTTGTTTGAACCCAGTTTTACCTGAATTTAGCAAATATGTAGGGAAAATTCTTTTCTTATTTACCTTCACCTTTTTCTAATATTTAATTTTCATATAAAATGCTCAAAAGAGGAGGCAGGCTGTTCTGAATGCTCTTATATGAAAGTAGACAATTTTAAATTAAACCAAATTTAATAAAATTACCGCATATATTAAGTTTTAATATTTTTACAGATCCCAGACTGGTAATAATAACAGCTGTAAAGATTTCACAATACTAAACAAGATTTTCAATTTCAGAACTACTTTAATAGAATTTCAGAACTACTTTAATTGTTTTGCAAAGATTAAAGTTTAAAATTAAATGACTTTCGACAAGTTAAGAGAAAATTCAGAGAAATAATTTCAAATGCAGTCGAGTTAAAATTCTTTAATTTTAGTTATTGGAGAGAAAGATAATATCAGTGGTACAGGTACAGTAATCTAACGCCGCGCCGTTCGTGACAATTATTTATTTTCTTCGCCTTCTCTGAAGGTATATAGGAAAAGTATTCTGAAAGAAAAAAAATCTGAAACCGATAAAGCGGCATTGTCTGTTTTGGGTGTTGAAGATAAGTTGAGTGGTTTTTACCTGGCTATCTGTCGGTCTGGGTCACGCATAACTCGCACAGTTTTTAAACTAGAGAGTTGAAACTTGATACAAATATAAGTCATAAATAAGTTACTTCATTTAACCTATTTAACTGAGTCAGAAAAAATAGAAAATATTACAAACAGTGCCACTGATTATCGTTTGCAATATCATTGATGGTACTTCTTCAGATTGTTACTCCCTTTTGCTGTTTCAGAATATAGTAGGGATGTTAGTTCAATGTAATTTTGAATAAAGGAATATCACACTTCTGCTTATTATAAGGGGAATAGAGTCTAAAGAAGAATATTCCATACGACTTCTTTAGATTGTTACTCCCCTCTGTTATTAACAGGGAGTAGCAATCTAAATAAACAGGTCAAGTGTGTGCTAGTCAGCACACAGCGAGGGTCCATAGGCCACACTGTATAGTTTAGGTAGTACCCTATTGATGGTGTTTTTTTTAAATACTAAAAAGCTTACTTTGAACTATCCTGTGGTTCTAATATTCTCAGAACACATGAGCAAACTTCTGATGAAGTATTTTTTTGCCATTGAACCGGAAAAAAGCCATATTAATACATCAAAAAGACCATAATTATAAAAAAAACCGTATTTTGTCAATAAAAAATAAAATAATTTTTTTTTTCGAAACTTCCAAAAAGTGGTATATTTACTTTTGGTCGAAGAATGTTCAGGAATTTTTTCAAATTTTTCGCTCTTAACATAAGCGAGATAGGGTGGGGGAACACTTTTCACACCCACTTCAAACTTGCCTACGCTTACCCAATAAAAGTTATAACCAAAGAATTATATATTTTAGAAATCAGCTCGACGTACCCTTTCATATGCATATGATACCCCTCACGGTGTCGAAAAAAAAAAATCAAAACATTTTAACCCTTAAGTTTTTTACCCTAATTTTTTTGAAAAATATTTTTTTGAGTCGCTATATTTTTAACATGTGTGGGTAGGTACAAGACATATACATGCCAAATTTCAAAGTCATTGGACGAAAGGTGTAGCCGTGAGAGCATGCNACCCACTTCAAACGTGCCTATGCTCGCCCTATCAAAGTTATAACCAAAGAATTATATAACTTTTTTTAAGTCACTATATTTTTAACACGTGTGGGTAGGTACAAGACATATACATGTCAAATTTCAAAGTCATCGGACGAAAGGTGTAGCTGTGAGAGCATGCGACGGACGGACAGACAGACACACGCTCGAAAATATAAGGGTCCTTGGCTTTTGCCTACGGACCCTAAAAAGTGCCTCTTTTATATCATTTTGATAAAGATTGACTTTTGAAATTTAAAACTTTAACGTTCAATAATTTCGGAACGTTTTCGCCGATATTGATAGATTGCTGTGAACAAAACGCCGAAAAAAAAAAAACCAATAAAAATAAATTTAAAAGTTCAAAAGTTAATAGCGTTTATATTTTTCAAATGGGTACATTATTTTGATAAAGGAAAGAGATTATTTACAATAGAATAATGAAATACGGAATGTCTCTCCACAAAAGAATGTTTCTAGTTTTCGGCTTCTCGGCCATCATCAGTGCCTACAATAAGATTATAAATATAGCCACATAAGTACTATATAAAAACAAATAATTTTGTACAATATAAAATTCCAAAAATTTAAAAAATAACCTTAAAAAAAAACCCTAAAAATTACCTTTTATCGTTAATTATTTTTTATATTTTTTAACTAATTTATGACTATTTTAAACCTATCTATCTCCTTCATTTGCTTATTTTTATATGTTGTTAATTAATTATCACTTTTATTTCATTTCATTAATAGATTAATTAATTTTAATTTCAACTTTATTTATCTTGCCACTTGAATTTAATCGTATTAATTTGTTTATTCAATTTCCCTCCTACGTTATTATTGTTATTGTTACCTCTCATTTTTTTTAAACTTTTAGGAATTTTTATTGTACAAAATTGCTTGTTTTTATATAGTACTTATGTAGATATTATTTATTTCTTATTGTAAGCACTGATGATGGCCGAGAGGCTTAAAACTAATTATGTGGAATAAATATTCTAATATGGAAAGGGGAGAGGTTCTCCGTTTTTCATTTTATTTTATTGATATCAAATTCACTTGCGCTCGTTTTCAGATTATTCCGAGACGCCCGCGCCCGATTGGTCAGCTTCCCTGATCCCTGATCGCACAGTTACTTTAACAAGACTAAAACTTTTTTATTATATTATTTAATCACATTTTATTGTTTCACTACACATTTTAGTAAAATGTATAGCGTCTATATATAATGTGTCTAATGGAATGTAGTAAGTAATGATTTTATTACAATTATTTAAATACAACTTATATACACGATTAAACAATTTTTTATTTTTCTTAATTTGACTTACTCATTGTCAAACAATACAGGTAAAATTTTAAAGGCCTACAACCATGATCAAATTTTTTTGATCAAAAGTTTTCCAGGTAAGTTTGACGCCATAAATACACGACATCAAATTTAACCCATACATCGTCAAACTTTCTTGTCAAATTGGCTTAAAAAGCTAAGTTTGACAATGTATATGGGCCTTAACACTTCCTCCCAAGTGTGTCAAGATGAAGTCCCATATGTCTGGTGAACTTTTCCTCTTTTATCTTCTCCAAACTTTTGTTAAAGAAATCTGCAGTGCGGTACATTTCTTGGCGATATACTTATATCCCCATTTATTACCAACAAAAGAAACATTAAATTAACCTATTCCCTGGCGAAACATTCCCATGTTTTTCCCTGATTCCCATCAGGCAGATGAAACGTAATATACGTATTATATGTATATATGTATACGTAATAATATGTATTAGTTAATTTAATATACAACCAATGTTATATTTTTTGACATAGTGCATCTGCAATGTAAAGTAAAAAGTTTATACATTTTGTTTAAGTTTGCTCCATTTTCATCTTATGACACAGGTCTATATTTAGACACAGTTCTTATCATCTCTTGGATAAATTAGCTTAAACATCAGAAGATATGACGTAATATCTAATTATAGGAACTTGTAAACATTTCATCCAACACTAAAAATAATGTTTACATCGTTAAACCTAGAGGTATTATTAAATCACATGTAAGAGATATGTGAGAAAGGAAAAAGCAATATTTAAGGGATATATTTTCTAGTTCTCACTTTTCCTGTAAATCCAATTTAAAAAGTGAGAAAAAGAAAAATTGAATCGACAAGCTAGGGCAAACTTTTCTCACATAAACATAAACTCTCGTAATACCCTATTACATTTATTTATAAACATTATTTATTATAAATAAAAATAAATTATATAAATTTATTATTTTAACATTTTATTCAAATGTTTAAATAATTGCGTGTATGTATTCCGGTTTCTGTTATATTGGTATTTACGGGAGCTAAATTTTGGAGGGAGCTTTTCCCGCGATTTTTGGTGTTGAATTTTATTCCTCAATTCTTCTCTGTTTGAAGTATGATTTTTAGGCTGCATTATATCCTCACAAACATAAAAAACTAATTTTTGCCCTATCACGATACTTTCATACAACGTGTACACGACAAAATTAAAAAAGAAAGAAAAATTTAAAAGGAAGAACAATTTGAAACTCACAAAAAGGTGTTGTACAACAAACTCAAACAACTCTGTAATACATCAGCAATGTAATACCCTGTTTTTGCACACTGCAATAAGGTGCACAATTTGTGTTAGTGAGAGACACCAAGGGATGTGCCACGCAAGCGTGACACATAGGAACTGGTCTAACATCAGACAATACGTCATTAAGATGGCTCGGCATTACGCCATGTCCTGCATCGTTTCGTCCGACGCATCAGGGGCCCGACGATGCCCACCCAACTCTGGTCCTATACTAGATCAAGATCAAGAAAATCAGATATAGTGTTTATCAGAGACGAGCGTGCTCTGATGTGTGAACTGTTCCTATGTGTCACGCGTGCGAACATCCCTTGGTGTCTCTCACTAACACAAATTGTTACCACGGGCATAACGGCTTGTTGTGAGTGTCCCGACGACGACGACGTCAAACTAAAAATTAATTTGATAACCACATTTATTGCAATACAAAGAAATAACGTTTGTTTTGATTTGTTGGTCTTCAAAAAGATATATAACCTTTCTAAATTAATTTAATTTAAATTTTTTTCTAAATATAAAATTAAACCCGTTTCTGCCACGGGCTTAACAACTCGTATAATATGTACTAGGGCAAACTTTTCTCACATAAACATAAACTCTCGTAATACCCTATTACATTTATTTATAAACATTATTTATTATAAATAAAAATAAATTATATAAATTTATTATTTTAACATTTTATTCAAATGTTTAAATAATTGCGTGTATGTATTCCGGTTTCTGTTATATTGGTATTTACGGGAGCTAAATTTTGGAGGGAGCTTTTCCCGCGATTTTTGGTGTTGAATTTTATTCCTCAATTCTTCTCTGTTTGAAGTATGATTTTTAGGCTGCATTATATCCTCACAAACATAAAAAACTAATTTTTGCCCTATCACGATACTTTCATACAACGTGTACACGACAAAATTAAAAAAGAAAGAAAAATTTAAAAGGAAGAACAATTTGAAACTCACAAAAAATGTGTTGTACAACAAACTCAAACAACTCTGTAATACATCAGCAATGTAATACCGTGTTTTTGCACACTGCAATAAGGTGCACAATTTGTGTTAGTGAGAGACACCAAGGGATGTGCCACGCAAGCGTGACACATAGGAACTGGTCTAACATCAGACAATACGTCATTAAGATGGCTCGGCATTACGCCATGTCCTGCATCGTTTTGTCCGACGCATCAGGGGCCCGACGATGCCCACCCAACTCTGGTCCTATACTAGATCAAGATCAAGAAAATCAGATATAGTGTTTATCAGAGACGAGCGTGCTCTGATGTGTGAACTGTTCCTATGTGTCACGCGTGCGAACATCCCTTGGTGTCTCTCACTAACACAAATTGTTACCACGGGCATAACGGCTTGTTGTGAGTGTCCCGACGACGACCACGTCAAACTAAAAATTAATTTGATAACCACATTTATTGCAATACAAAGAAATAACGTTTGTTTTGATTTGTTGGTCTTCAAAAAGATATATAACCTTTCTAAATTAATTTAATTTAATTTTTTTTCTAAATATAAAATTAAACCCGTTGCTGCCACGGGCTTAACAACTCGTATAATATGTACATATATATAATAAAACGCAGTACACACTAAAGAATAAGTTTTTTTATGTAAGCGTAAAATAAAATTGTTTTCTTTAACACAATAATTATAAATATGAATATAGATAGATTCAATTATTTTAAATCATAAATACATAAATTTTAGCAACTTGCCAGTAAGTTACTAAAAGGGTTTCTTCGGTCATAAGAATTCATAAATACATTATTATTATTATTATTTTTTTTAACAAAAATATGTATTGTTCACTTTTAAGAANAAATTAAACCCGTTGCTGCCACGGGCTTAACAACTCGTATAATATGTACATATATATAATAAAACGCAGTACACACTAAAGAATAAGTTTTTTTATGTAAGCGTAAAATAAAATTGTTTTCTTTAACACAATAATTATAAATATGAATATAGATAGATTCAATTATTTTAAATCATAAATACATAAATTTTAGCAACTTGCCAGTAAGTTACTAAAAGGGTTTCTTCGGTCATAAGAATTCATAAATACATTATTATTATTTTTTTTTTTTTTAACAAAAATATGTATAAAAAATTTCAATTTTAAGAAACAAGGTTGGGAGATATGCTCCAAGATGCGACTGACGGACGAAATATCAAAAGCATAAGGATTTTTAGGATGATCTCAAAACGATAAATAAATCATTAAGATTAGATCATAACTTCGAAATCTACTATTTAACTAATTATATTGATACATTAAACATTTAACATTAGAAATAAGCAACAAGTATGATTTAACCACAACATACATAAGGAAAGGAGAAGTCGTGAAGGGATAATAAACCGCAGTATTACACGAGAATAACTTCATACAAACTTCATTACTTTGTCGCAAATTGCGATCAATTTGGAACCTCTTAACCGCAAATTGTCTTACCACCTATTACAATATCACATCAGCAAATATCATACATGGAATACAACTACCTATTAAATAATAATAAATAAAACCTTAACATTTTATTATAGACTGGTTTTGACCATTGTATTTGGTTATTATTAGTTCACTACATAATTTTTATTGATGGTTATGGGTGATGGACCACTTTAGGCGTGAATAAACAACATTTATGCCATTTTTATCGAGACGTTTCGACCCTTCTTTATAAGGTCATCTTCAGTCATAGCTTTATTCCTGTAATAACGACAATCGACAATTATTGAACAATAAGGTCTTACTTACAAGTAACATAAAGTATAGAATTATATAGAATATAGAGTAGAAACTAATAGCAGTTTACACTTACAAGCTACATAAGTTTTGTAAATATATGCTTTTGGAGTACAACAAACTGGTATTTGAACAAAATTATCTGTAATATTATATTGTTTATTACAAAAAATGTATGTTCATTCTTATCATTTTATTAAAGATAATTATTTTTCACACTTCGCCTCATTCTGCAATCACACGCATGATACTCCACACACAAGTATATACACACAAATGTCTATGGAAACACGTCGATATAGTCCACACGTGTGTATGGACTTATTATACCGTTGACATTTTTGTTTTTTGAGTTCCAAATTTGATGTTCTTGTCTATGATCCACGAGAACTTAAGGAACCTTAAAATGAGTTCATCATCAAATTTTTGCACAACCTATTGCAATATTTTCTCTTTATATAATAAAATAAAATCAACTGTTAATTAGTGTGGCACATAGCTCCCACATTCGAAAAAAAAAAAAAAATGAGATGTGTATTTTTGAAGATAAAACTGTAAATAAATGAATGCTTGTGAGCATGTGGAAGAAAAACAAATAAGAGCAGAGGGTAGAAACTTATAGGAGACCAACAATGGGCTAATTATGACCTACCGTACAAATTTCATTAAAATCGGACGTGTAGTTTTTAAGATATTTGGTTTGTTCACAAAAATTGAGTGAAAGAGACAACCACGGAACCAAAAATGTTCCCTGGTATTTGGATTTCTGCCTTAGAATTTTTGAAATCGGAGAAATAAATATTTTTGTTCTTTAGAACGAGCACATAGATTCCGAGATTACCGAAGGTGACGGAAGCTATGACTTGGTAGTATTAATACGTTAAACAACATTTTCATCAATAGTTTTTTTTTATTAATTTGTTGGCATAACAAATAATCTGGTATAATAATAGTATTACAAATAATAAATATAAATTTATATGATTTTATAAGAGAATATTAATAGATATGTGTAATTAATTAAATTTCGATTAAAACATGTGCAATTCTCACGCTTTTAATGTCCATTAATTTTGTCTATTATTAACTTGTTTAATGGATTGTTATCACAAGGTCACCTCCCTGTATCAGTGTGATGTTGATAAAGGAAATATAGTGAGTCATTAGTACAACAAATAATAAATTAATCTTGTCAGAAATATATTAGAAGGAATTATATTTTTCTCGAAAGATGTAATATAAATATTAATTCAGTAACTTCTTCGGCAGCATAAGGATTTTTAGGATGATCTCAAAACGATAAATAAATCATTAAGATTAGATCATAACTTCGAAATCTACTATTTAACTAATTATATTGATACATTAAACATTTAACATTAGAAATAAGCAACAAGTATGATTTAACCACAACATACATAAGGAAAGGAGAAGTCGTGAAGGGATAATAAACCGCAGTATTACACGAGAATAACTTCATACAAACTTCATTACTTTGTCGCAAATTGCGATCAATTTGGAACCTCTTAACCGCAAATTGTCTTACCACCTATTACAATATCACATCAGCAAATATCATACATGGAATACAACTACCTATTAAATAATAATAAATAAAACCTTAACATTTTATTATAGACTGGTTTTGACCATTGTATTTGGTTATTATTAGTTCACTACATAATTTTTATTGATGGTTATGGGTGATGGACCACTTTAGGCGTGAATAAACAACATTTATGCCATTTTTATCGAGACGTTTCGACCCTTCTTTATAAGGTCATCTTCAGTCATAGCTTTATTCCTGTAATAACGACAATCGACAATTATTGAACAATAAGGTCTTACTTACAAGTAACATAAAGTATAGAATTATATAGAATATAGAGTAGAAACTAATAGCAGTTTACACTTACAAGCTACATAAGTTTTGTAAATATATGCTTTTGGAGTACAACAAACTGGTATTTGAACAAAATTATCTGTAATATTATATTGTTTATTACAAAAAATGTATGTTCATTCTTATCATTTTATTAAAGATAATTATTTTTCACACTTCGCCTCATTCTGCAATCACACGCATGATACTCCACACACAAGTATATACACACAAATGTCTATGGAAACACGTCGATATAGTCCACACGTGTGTATGGACTTATTATACCGTTGACATTTTTGTTTTTTGAGTTCCAAATTTGATGTTCTTGTCTATGATCCACGAGAACTTAAGGAACCTTAAAATGAGTTCATCATCAAATTTTTGCACAACCTATTGCAATATTTTCTCTTTATATAATCAAATAAAATCAACTGTTAATTAGTGTGACACAACTGTTAATTAGGTCCCACATTCGAAAAAAAAAAAAAAAAAAAACATAGCTTCCACATTATAAAAATAAATAAATAAAAATAAAATGTGTATTTTTAAAGATACAAGTGTAAATAAATGAATGCTTGTGAGCATGTGGAAGAAAAACAAATAAGAGCAGAAGGTAGAAACTTATAGGAGACCAACAATGGGCTAATTATGACCTACCGTACAAATTTCATTAAAATCGGACGTGTAGTTTATAAGATATTTTGTTAGTTCAGAAAAATTGAGCGAAATAGACAAACACGGATCCAAAAATGTTCCCTAGTAACTGGATTTCTGTCTTAGAATTTTCGAAATCAGAGAAAAAATATTTTCGTTCTTTAGAACGATCACATAGATTCTGAGCTTACCGAAGGTGACGGAAGCTATATGTTATTAATACATGTGTTGCTATGTATATATTAATACATTATGCAACATTTTCATGAATAATTTTTATTACTTTTTATTTATATTTATTGGCATAACAAATAATCTGGTATAATAATAGTAGGTATTACAAATAATAAATATCAATTTATATGATTTTATAAGAGAATATTAATAGATATGTGTAATTAATTAAATTTCGATTAAAACATGTGCAATTCTCACGCTTTTAATGTCCATTAATTTTGTCTATTATTAACTTGTTTAATGGATTGTTATCACAAGGTCACCTCCCTGTATCAGTGTGATGTTGATAAAGGAAATATAGTGAGTCATTAGTACAACAAATAATAAATTAATCTTGTCAGAAATATATTAGAAGGAATTATATTTTTCTCGAAAGATGTAATATAAATATTAATTCAGTAACTTCTTCGGCAAGATTGCCACTGTTTTTTTTTTTTTTTTTTTTTTTTTTTTTTTTTTTTTTTTTTTTTTTTTTTTTTTTTTTTTTTTT
>KZ651522.1:167744-178922 GCA_001010745.2 Gerris buenoi
TTTTTTTTTTTTTTTTTTTTTTTTTTTTTTTTTTTTTTTTTTTTTTTTTTTTTTTTTTTTTTTTTTTTTTTTGCTGAGAAGTTTTTCCAAACAATTTTCCAATATTTTCAAGCAAGACTAAATTGTAGCGGCTTCACGGGTTTATAGAACTATCTCACATGGCTTCACACCGTCTATACCAAACTCCTGCCACACAGAAAAACTCAGAATAAACTGCACTTTGCTCCTTTTATCCCCAACAACAAATTACGGCTTCCTCCCACCTAGTTATGGTGTTTTATTTTTATTACAAATCACACCCAACACCCAAAGAGCAGTAAACTTAAAATTGATTCTTTTATACAAAAAGTAATAAATAAAAATTGTTTATTCGTATGTTTTCTAAATAAAGCTCCTATTAGTTTTAACACCTCAAACTAAGACAAATTATCTCATAATATAAAATATATCAAATGAGAAAATTCCTATTCTGTGGCTTTATTTTCTTTTGACATAATATGTAATAGAAAAGAAAGCCAGAGAAATCGATGGAGAAAAAAAAAAATCTACATACATCTTTGTGTCATTCTTTGTCTTTGAAATTATTTTTTTCGAGAATGCAATTTATAAAAGTTCCATCATTACTTAAATTAACATTATATTTATAAACTGTTAATTCAAACTTGCCGGAACGTTTTGAGAAAACATTTATTCCCATTTTGGTTATAGCCAGATTATTGGCAGAGTATTGTTAAATCTGTCAAAATTCTTTTGTATTTTTTACACGAATATTAGAATCAATAAAGCAACATTAAATGTGCGCTGGAGGTTAACATTAATCTGGGTTTACAATAGACTAACAACAATGACCTATACCATACAAATATCATTAAATATATTGACAAGTAGTTTTTTAGATATGTTAAGGGGCCCACACACTTACAGTTTAACTGAAGATAATGATCTGACAGCCCACGGAGCTTGGCCACACACTTGTCAGTTTTCCTTAAGATGACTGCAGTCGGAGGTGAACTGCAGGTGTGTGGAGGGTTGAGGCGAGGATCGGATGGAACGAGAGACGACAGTCCGTGGACTGTCAAAACAAAATTGTCTTTATTTTGTTTATTTCCCTCCGTCGGGCTGCAGTTAAAAATCGTCAGATCTCGGCCTGCAGGCGCTCATCGCACAGTGTGTGCCACATACAAGCACAGATCTGTAGTTCTTTACGATTGCCTGCAGGCTGTGGACTGTTAATGTGTGGTGATCTGAGATTTTGGCCTTACGATAATCGTATAAGATAAAGGCCTGCAGTTAAACTGTAAGTGTGTGGGCCCCTAAAGTATAAAAACTTATTGACAGCAGTCAAACAGAACTGCAGAAAGAAAGACAAAGGACCAAAAATGTTCCTTAGTATTTTTTCTGATGAAACAAATTTTTGTCTTGGAATTTTTGAAATCAGAACTAGAACGATCACATAGCTTCCGTTTCCTTTGACAAGCTCGGAGGTAAAATGGGGGAATCAATGAAATAAATTTGTCAACAATGGATTGGACATAAAAGCATACCTGCAAAGTACGAGATAAGATGCATTTTTTTATTTTCCCATCCTGCTCTATATGGACTATGAAATGACTATGCGTTATGTGGTTGTTGGAGGGGGGGGGCGAGGTATATTTCGACCAGTGGCGATCTTAGGGGTGGGGCCAAGGGGCTTGAGCCCCCCCAGAAACCATATTATTAAATTTTTAACTTTTTTAAATAAAGCGTACTTTAAATTTCAACTTTTTATCTTATCTTTTATATAATCGAGTAGTGTCCCAACGACGGGCGACGGGCGACGGCGACGAACTCACCTCTAAACGATTGATAACGTTAAAATTGATGTGCCATAAGCTGGGATGGAACCAGCGACCTCCTGTGCGTCAGTCGAAAACGCTAGCCATTACGTCATGCCATTGTAATGAGACTCTGCATAAAACTTACTATTTAAACAGTAAATATCTCTTTAAATATCTATTTCAATTATAACTAATAATCTCTTAGCTCTTTTTCTCAACCATATTTATTATTCTGCCCGTTACCACGGGCCTAACGGCTAGTAATTTATAATATATAATTGAAATAATTAATAGAAATATAAAAATGGGAAGAAACTAGCCGGCTAGACATAATGGCACAGTAGTACTTCAGCTAGTACTGAAGTGTAAATAAATAATTAAATATTTAAAGTTAAGTTAAGTTACGAAGATAATGCAGACACGCGCTTTTACAGTAAAAGGCAGTCGAATGTGAAACTAAATAGATTACCCAGCTGGTTTTAGTTTGAAGTACTGAAGCAGACTTGAGACTTAGTTAAAACTTGGTCAGCATGTTGCCCTGGGGTCTAGTCTAGCCTAGATTTCCAACTTAAAACTAACTTAGCATGGCTTCTTTATTATAGTATTACTTCCAACTGGGTCATTTTCTAACATTATTTTAACGCTCCAGTCACCTTTGCTTCTTTGTTTATATGTTATTCCATTCTGTAGGCGTCAAAATTATTAAAGATATAATATTAAGCTTTTAAATCTTTTGTTTTGAAGTTAATAATTTACATAGTCTGACAATCAGTGTAGCGCACGGCTTCTTCGAGTTCTATCAAGTATACTTTAATGATTTTATGCTTTCACAATTTATTATTGTTCAGTTTGATTTTTTTGCTTCCGAGCGTATCGAAGGTTATTTTTGTTTAATTTATTTTTTTGCTTCCGAGCCTACCGAAGGTAATGGAAGCAATGAGATCGTTCTTAAGAACGAAAATATTTCATGCCTCTGATTATATTGCTTCCGAGCCTACCGAAGGTAATGGAAGCAATGAGATCGTTCTTAAGAACGAAAATATTTCATGCCTCTGATTATATTGCTTCCGAGCCTACCGAAGGTAATGGAAGCAATGAGATCGTTCTTAAGAACGAAAATATTTCATGCCTCTGATTATATTGCTTCCGAGCCTACCGAAGGTAATGGAAGCAATGAGATCGTTCTTAAGAACGAAAATATTTCATGCCTCTGATTATATTGCTTCCGAGCCTACCGAAGGTAATGGAAGCAATGAGATCGTTCTTAAGAACGAAAATATTTCATGCCTCTGATTATATTGCTTCCGAGCCTACCGAAGGTAATGGAAGCAATGAGATCGTTCTTAAGAACGAAAATATTTCATGCCTCTGATTATATTGCTTCCGAGCCTACCGAAGGTAATGGAAGCAATGAGATCGTTCTTAAGAACGAAAATATTTCATGCCTCTGATTATATTGCTTCCGAGCCTACCGAAGGTAATGGAAGCAATGAGATCGTTCTTAAGAACGAAAATATTTCATGCCTCTGATTATATTGCTTCCGAGCCTACCGAAGGTAATGGAAGCAATGAGATCGTTCTTAAGAACGAAAATATTTCATGCCTCTGATTATATTGCTTCCGAGCCTACCGAAGGTAATGGAAGCAATGAGATCGTTCTTAAGAACGAAAATATTTCATGCCTCTGATTATATTGCTTCCGAGCCTACCGAAGGTAATGGAAGCAATGAGATCGTTCTTAAGAACGAAAATATTTCTTGAGTATATATTATACTCCTATATCTTCAAAAGTGCTCAACTGATTATTATGAAATTTGGATGGTTTGTCGAAAGTAGTTCGTAAATAGGTAAATTAATTTCAACTATGTGCGCTCTTTTAATTTTGTTGAATTGATACTTCAATACATGCTAAGTATAAAAACAATTTTGACAGATTAAAAACAAATGGGAGAAAACAATTACTGGGTTGTAAAAGCATAAAATTAATAAAGTACGTTATAGGATGCGAGGAAGCTATGTGCCACACCACTTGGTATTGGTAGTCTATTTTTTTATTATTTTTTTTTTTTTCTTATATAAATGATATGCATTTGCGATGAAAATTATTAGTATTATTATAGTTCGTCTAAAGACAGATTCCCAGGGTCGGAGATAGCTGTTTGAATCTTCAAAAAATTCCGTTTACAAACAGAGTTAATACTTCCAGATAGCACAGAACATCTTTATGATAATTCCAGGGAGAGAGAATCTCCAAGATTCTAAAGATTTTATTAGCTCAAATCGTTCTTTTTTTAAATGGATTTGCATAATCCAATGATAAGTGGAGAATAAATAAGTCTACCTGATATAAAACTTAAGGTCTTAATATCTAACCTATCTTTTTTTGTGAATAATAACACGTTAAAACAAAAAAAAAAGTATTTTTGCGAACTTTTAAGCGCTGTTTATAGCCCGCGTTTTTTATATGTGCGTCAAATTTATTGTACGGCAATCTTATCTTGACGCACGAATAGTTAGGCATTCCAACTTTCCCGCGATGTCGCTATTCATTTTTCAAGTTTTTATTCATTTATATACACTTTTATTTCATTTTCAAAACATCCTTTTAGAAATTTAGTATTATATTTTTTGCTTCTGAGCTTACCGAGGAAACGAAGGCTATGTTTAAGCTAAGGGAAAATAAAGACATGGATGATCGTTCTGAAGAACGAACATACTTTATGCCTCAATTTAAAAAATTATCCGTTTCAGACATCAGAGAACATTTATGGTCTCGTGTTTGCCTGTCTATCTATCGTTCCATGTAATATTTTGGCAAACCAACTTATTTTAAAAACTACTTGTCCAATTTTAATGAAAATTTGGTTGGTAGTTCGCAATTAGCCCATTGTTGATCCCATTTAAGTTGTGTCATTCTGCGTCCATTTTTTACTCTTCCACTTGCGCACAAACATAAATTTATTATTTTTAGAGTTTAACTCTCTTTATATATAAATTTCTTTCCTTGCCTAGGGTTATTTGATTTTATACAATATAGTAAAATGTTTGATTATAAAAGCAGCTATACTTCATCTTCCCACGTTTTTTGCCCTTAAGAAGGGCTTCTTTTGGCTCTAATATTATATTAGGATTTATTATAACCTAAACGGAACGCTGCGCAAACGCATAAGGAAGTAAGGGTAGGGAAAACATGCAGCGCCGTTTCTAAAGCTTCTATGGTTATATTGTTAACAGCAAATCCCAAATGCGCGTCAAAAGCGCATGGTATGATCGCGGCTTTACCCTTGCTCTTCTGTATCGCTGACATATTGTAATTATGTGACATATGCACTTAATTTACTAGTTTCCCATTTTAGGCATAAACCATATTCATCAACATTAGATGCATATTTGAAGAGGATTATCAAGGGGTTTACTGTTATTTTAAACCAAAAACTAACATCAAAGCATCTGTTATTAGATTGGATAAAGTATGATAACGTCTATCTAGACTGAAATAGAGTCAGTGTAGTTTGCATAATAACAACAGACTTGAAACAAAATTACCAACAATTTATCGTTTAGAAGAATAATAGACCCTGATAAATTAGTTTGTTTTTAGGGAGATGCAGGTAGTGACCGTATGGGATGGAGTAAATCCCGACGTATCTAAACCATTAAAGCAATCGTTTTAATTGCTAATGAATTAACTTTGACTTTGCTACCTGTTGCATCGTTTCAATTATTCTTCTATATTATTAGTTCTCTCCACCACTCCTAGTCAGCGCCACCTGCTTAGAAGCGCGTCTACTATACCCTCTTTCTACATAACAGTGCAGAATTCAAACTAAGTGTTGGGATAAGAACTAATGAGCGTCCTAGGTATTGTGCAATACCCATTTATTTTTTTCAGTTTTATAATAGAATTAAATGTAATTGTGACGGGTCATTTTAAGCGTAGATTTAAATTTGGCGTCCATATTTTTACTATCTGCAAACCTACGAAGGATATATATAAAAGTATTGAGATTGCACAAAAAATTGAGTTTGATATAGATTAACACGTTTACAAAGTTGGTTTTTAAAAAACGTCTGTTTATTGTCTGCGTAGACACGAGGAGCCTTAACTACTGGTCCCATTTCGATCGAATTTGGTATAAATATTAAGAAATATTATACATAGAGTCACCGATACGAAATGGAAAAATGAATTTAAGCCCTTCATTTGGGGGAGCCACCTTCAATAACCCTAAAAGATTTTTTTCTTGAAAACGATTATGACGATATTACTTACAAATTTCTCGAAGTGTTCATTTAAATACAAATTTACCATGGAGGTTCCTGGGAAAAATATAGTTCCTGATAAAATACCTATAAAACTATGAATAGGTGAGACATCGAGTTCAATTCCCGGCTGGGGAGAAATTAATTTTAAGGTGCATTTAGCTTAATTGTTCAATAATAATTTATTTAACTACGAAAACTCAAAAAACAAACAAATGAATGATAACGTATAATTGTGATTTTAGGTTGTTTCCGAAAATAGTTTAATTTCTTCAAGAATGGCTGTTAAAATTTGAGGAACATTATTATTATTTTTTTTTTTTTTTGGAAATAACAGAAAATTAGGTTTACGAAACCTGGTTTACCAAGCAAAAATGTGTTTTTAAAATGTCTACTATTTTTTCCTAAATTATATTAATCAAGATCCAGACTGATGAAGATAGAGTCTTATACCAGTTGCTGGTTTGTCAATGACTCACTAGACTTCCATCTTTTCAATTTTAAATTGACATTTATCACTTTCGACACTGATAATAACCCTAATAGTGGCCGAAAGCTGCATTGAAAGTTAAATATATTTTTACGTGGAGATAGGTAATATAAGATTCAAGGCATTATAAATGAGCAGAGAGATAAACTCTACAATTTGCTTCATGTATTTTCTAAGTCAGGTAATTTTTTATTTTTCCCGAAAATTCTCTGTGACATTGAAGTATTTAAAAGCTTTTATCTTTTTTATGTAGCTTCATGACATTCTATTCGATCAATGTGTCACAAAGAGGATGTATTCTATATCCTGGTATTAACACCATGTAGAGTTTCCTGTGTTCAACTAAAAGCCATTTTCCCAACCTTACTCTATTTATACTTCACTTTTCATCAACTTTTATTTTTTTTTCAATAAAACTGTTTTATAGATTCTTGTTTAGTGTATTATTGTAAAGTATTTTGTAAGTATTATTAGGTACTTATTGTATAGTAATAATTGTATTATTAAAAAAATGTCTAAATTAAGATCTACATTTCATTCCTCAAATTGCACCTCCGTCTTAAGACCAAAAAAAATATATAGAATAATTATAAATATAATAATAATTAATAATTATAATTAGTTAATAATTATAAATATAAAGTTTGACAATATTATATATTATAAAATTGTAATATGTATGCATTATTATCATATTTTATAAGTTAAAAAATATTAAAGAAAACTCTGCTACTACAAACTCAAACAAAAATATCTTATAGANGAAGATAGTAAAGAATAATAATATATGCACATCTTGATTTTTAAAAGTGAACAATAGATGTTTTTGTTTAAAAAAATATATAATAATAATTATAATTAATTCTTATGACCGAAGAAACCCTTTTAGTAACTTGCTGGCAAGTACTTGACGGGATTTTTTCACATATTTAAACAATTTTCTACAGATTGTTGTTTTTTAATTTTGTTTTCGAGTTTCAACAAATATCTTTTTTTTAAATATCTCGAAAATTTTTCGGGGGAAAACGACTTTTATATTATTAGATTTTTTACTACGTTTTTATTAGGTTGCTTTCTTGTTTGTTTGTTTGTTTGTTGGTCCAGTACAAATCTTGCAATCGATTTCTAACTAACTTCCCGAGTAGCTAGACATTTGAAGCTTTTAGGATAGCTCAGAACACGATGACAGTGCAATATTATAATACTTTTATCCATATTTCAGCAGAATTTAATTCGTTTTCAGCAAATTTTGCTGTATGAAAAGTTAGTTCGGAAAATATTCCCCAAGTTATTTTATTTGTATGGACATGCCCCATGGCCCATATTTACAATCTTCATTTTGACGGGTTTCAAATTTTTGATTTTTTATTAAGACAGCGAAAAAAGAAAAGTAAACAAAGAAATAAATTAATTGACGTGAAACAACGAGGTTTGTTTACACTTGTGTCCTAGGTACCAGTTTAATTTTTCAGCATCTGTTACTTGTACTCATTTTTCTTTTTCTTCTCTTACTGTCCCTACACGGGGGCATATAGATTTCGGTGTTGGCGAGAGCGGTTGTACAAAGTGTCCTTTATAGGTTAACTATTTTTTTTTTTTTTTTTCACTAGCACTATATTATAACAATGACAATTATAAAAAAAACGACAATTATAAATTACATATGATTCAAAAGAAAATTTAAAAAATTAGTATGTAAAAAGTTCTTTTTATCTTGTAATTATTAAATATTTAAATTATATATTTAAATGGACTACATTTAAGATTTTTTTAAGAAAGACGATAAACGGCAGACAGACGGAACATAAACGACAGACATACATTTTTTAAACTTAGATTGCTGAATGTAAAATGTCATCGAAATCGGTCGAATAGTTTGTTCCTCGAGTCTGTATAGACTATAGACGATAAAATGCAAACGACGAACAAACATTTTATTTAGTATTTATAGACGGGTGTCATAAAGGGTTGAGGTTGAAGTATTTTATGATGTGTGTAATGTGTGCTTTAAAACTTGTAATTTATATATAAATGATGATGTTTCAGGCTCGTCCATACCCCGGAGAGGGGCGAAATATAGCCGATATCACAACATGATAAAACTATGTCAAGTTTTTATCTCAAGAAAAACCCTGAATGACCCCCGTCTATAAATACTAAATAGATATAAGAGGGACAACTTCAAGAAAACCACGTGAACATTTTATTTATTAAATAGGGGACCTCAAGATATGGAAATTCATCATAAAATCATCAAAATCTCAAAAAAAAAGTAAGCTTTACCAAAATACATTTGGGTGATTCTCAAACTAGGGGCAATAATTGTGTCCCAGTGTATTATTTCACCAGTATGTTTTCTATCTGCCCATATTTTCTCTGTTTTAGCTTAAAATTACTATAATTAACAAATCTCAGGAAAAAAAAAAATATTACGAAGTAATATTTATTGAAATATGGATAATTTAAAATTCCAACATAATGCAATTATGTAATTACCGTATTTGTCCCAAAATAGGATTTTATCCAAAATAGTTGACTCATGCTAAATGTGAAACATATTTCTTAAGATTTTTAATGTTTATTCACAGGTGACAGTTTAATCTTAAATAAAATAAGTTTTTATAAATCTTTTATACTGATGTACGGTTGGCGTACAGGACTTTAAAAATTGTCCAATGTTTTTTTGTAATTACCGTAATGAAAAATAAAGTGAGCCCTCACTTTGCTCAAGTATTAGGGAAATTTCTTACGGTTAGTAGTTTGAGAAGCTGGCAACATTGACAAGAAAAGGCGCAAAAAAATGTCGTCCAAATCCTTAGTCTATCCTGATTTTTTTTTTAGTTAAAGTTGTCAAACAGGTACGTACCTTCTTTATTCGTGTAATTGCCGTATTTGAATTTAAATCGTTATTATAAAATACTATATTTATGAAACCAGGCTTATTTTTTAGCCCTTATATTGCCGTTTAAGGAAATAACTTGGATTATTTGTGTAGTGTTATTTATTTGGCTCTAATTTAATATTCAATGATCAAATGTAATTACCGTACTAATGTACTAAAAAATGTGTAATTACCGTAATTGTAAATAAAATGACGGTAATTAAATTTTTATTGCTGTAATTACAAATTTTATATTCTGGTATAAAAGATCGTAAGCTTGCGCGGATAGAATTAAAATTAAGTTCTAGGTCTTTCGGTGGTGACCGCGTCTCAAAGGACGTACATCCTTTAATATTTGTTTTTAAGGCTGGATAAAACATTTTTTTTTTCTTTTTTTTTTTTGCTTGTAGACATTCCTCTGTACTTTTTAATTCTACTCTTGGAGACGAGAAAATTGCCTGTAGTTTGAGAATCACCCATTTCTCTTTATATAAACTACGTACGTATATGATAAAGTAAAAAAATTATATTCCATTTAATGAATGGATCTCTCTGATTTAGTTTTTCCATATCCTTTCCGAGCAAATGGGCATAAACTATACCCTACACCTCGACTGCAGGGACTTTCACCAAACTTCCAAATTTATGCTACTGGGAGTACTTACTAAAGGAATATGCATTTTACTTTACCCGTAATTTATATGACTTTATTTCATCAGGCTATTTTATAGCTTTATACATATTTTCATATTTATACTAGAGGAAAAAATAATTTGTAGATATAAAAATAAGATGATTCTTTACGATGTTACATTTATGTTCAAAACAGATTTTAAATATGTTCTCAACTTTGAACTTCAACACAAACTTAGTATTTATTTTAATTTTATAAAAATATATATCAAATACACATACACAAAAATGGATACATATATGTATTTTGATATACACAAATTTATTCTGTTATTAATCATTTATTTTTTATTATTTTATTTATTTTGCTTCCGAGCTTACCGAAGGTAACGGAAGCTATGTGATCGTTCTGAAAAAAGAAAAAAATTTAGGTCTCCGATTTCAAAAATTCCAAGACAGAAATCCGTTTCAGACATCAGGGATCATTTTTGGTTCCGTGTCTGTCTGTCTGTCGGTCGGTCTGTCCTTCAATTTTTGCACCAAAATATCTTAAAAATTACTTCTCCAATTTTAATGAAATTTGGGTGGTATAGGTCATAATAAGTCCATTGTTGGTCCCATATAAGTTTCAACCTTCTGCGCCTATTTGGTTATCTTCCACACGCGCACAAACATACATTTATACACCTATAGCTACAAAAGTACTAATCAAAAATGAAACTTTTATACTTTATGGAAAGTAGCCCGTAGATAGCCCCTGATTAATTTGAACCGTCTGCTCTTTTTAACTTTTGCTAAATTGATACTTTAATTCGTCCAAAATCAAAACAATTTTGACAGATTGAAAAAAACGGGGGAAACAATTAAACCAATTAGACAATAAAATAAAAAAAATCAATAAAGTACGTGGGTAGAATGCGAGGAAGCTATGTGCCACACCAATTGGCAGTCTATTTTTTAATCGCTTCATTTTGACGTTCTGAAAAAAATATTAAAAATCGGCAACGAGATGGTCAGGGGCAGCGTCAAAATCTTTTTAATGGTGTAAAAGATTTAGTTACAATATTAACCGCCAAATTCTCGAGCAGTGCTAG
>KZ651522.1:180842-192179 GCA_001010745.2 Gerris buenoi
TTGTACCCCGTACCCCTGTGTACCAAAATTAAAATTTTGAATATTCATGTAGACAGTGATTTTCCCCTTGCTTTGAAGGTCAAGTGTGCAAATTTTCATGGAGATCGGACTAAAACTATAGATTTGTATAAAGAACATGCATAATACGATGACTTTTATATATGTATGGCCGCCATCTTGAATCAAAATGCCCGATTGGTTAACCATTAATGTAAAGTTACTAATTTCATAAAAGGAAGCTAAGTTCTAAATTTCAAGTGTCTAGTGCAATTAGTTCCGGAGATATAGTCTTGCCGAATTTCGCATATAAATGGCCGCCATATTGAATCAAGATGGCGGATTTTAAAAACATTTCTTAGCGAGCACCTAGGAGGTAAGGGGAACACACCTACAAAATTTCATAGTCATAGGTCCAGTGGTTCCAGAGATATCGTGATGTGTCAGTGAGTCAGTCAGTCAGTCAGTGAGTGGTATTTGGATTTTATATACATATATAGATTGTAAATAACATTCAAAATAATTTATACTATATTGTAAATAACATTCAAAATAAATACAGCCTCGGTGGCCGAATGAGATGCGCGATCGCCTAAAATGCGAAAGTTCCCGGGTTCGATTCCAGTAAAATGACCATATAATTTATTAATTAATTTCTTTGAATTAAAAAGCTTGAAATTTTTTGAATGGTGTAAAAGATTTAGTTACAATATTAACCGCACCTTCCCGTGGAGCGCTAGTAGTCTAACACAGGTAGATAAAGAGGGGAGTTGGAAATCTTTCCGTTTAAGGATTCTATGATCGCTGGTAAATATTATGGGATGTAACAATAACTTTTCATTCAGCAAATTTGCTGAAAACTAATTAAATTCTGCTGGAAAATGACTATTGTATTGCCATCGTGTTCTGAGCTGTTCTGAAAGTTTCAAATTTCTAGCTACTCGGGATGTTAGTTAAAATTCGATTGCAAGATTTGTACCGGACAAGCAAACAAGAAACCAAGTTAATAAAAACGTAGTAAAAAACAAAAAGACTGAAAAACAACAAAAAAGAAAAGAAAAACTAAAAACACTTTTTTGATAAGAAGTAGAAAATTATTTTGTAGTAATGAAAAAATTAGTAACAAACATTTAGATAAAGGTGGAAGGAGAAAGAAAGGAACTTTGTGTTAAAAAAGGTCAATAAAGGTATTAAGTAAAACATTAGATTATGAAGAACAAGTTTTTGGTAACAAAGAAACAACTATTACGATAACACGTAAGAAACATTAAGATTTAGAAGAAGGAAATGTTTTGGAAAATAACATTTACGATTTTACGATAATAAATTAGAAACATTTACATTAAGACGCCAAGAAACTTTTCAGCAACAAAGTAGAACCCTAAGGTAACAAGTTAGATAACATTGGTAATTGTGTTAGAAACCTTTTATGAAGTAAGTAGGTAAGTCCCCACAGGATAGGAAGGTACAAATCTTTGGGCTTAAATGAATAAAGGTATATTCATTACAGTCTGTGCCAAACGAGACTTAGTGCGTTGACAGCGCAGGAAAAACTAGCAAATGGGGTGGGGAGCCAATGAAAGCTCAAGATTTGCCCTCTGGATAACCATATAAGAAGGTAAATGTAGTGGCTCGATTTTTTTCCCTCAGAGGTTGGCCAATCTGTGTGTTGCTCGATTTCCCGCGCTGTCAATGCACTAACTCTCGTTTGGCACAGACTGTCAGAGTTATACACATGTTAAATTCACCTTTTATTGTCTAATTAATTTTATAATTCCCCCCTTTTTTAATAATCTGTATTTTTTTTAATTTCATAAAAATCGGTTGAGGACTATAGAGATATAGGTTTTAATTAAAAAAAAAGGGTTTGTTCGGATATGAATGAGTAATCAATGAAAAATGCCACGAAGGAGATGAAGTCCGACGTTTCGCTTCCACTGCTGAAAACATCTTCAGGGGTGTGGTGCATCGCGGTGTTGGCTCAGGTTGGACCTCTCTCTTGGTATATTAAATAAAATTGCGTCCTATTTCCCTCAATAAGCTTGGAAAGAAAATTAGAGATACACCTAATAAGTAACGAGTTAGGTTTTGGAGTAACAAGTTTATTGTTGCAAACGATTTGCTTATGTATGAAAATTATTGAAATCATTAGTAAAGCAAGAGCATATGTATAAGCTAAGAAGTTGTTCGTGTTTGAGCGAAAATTATAAAGGAAAATTCACATGGAATATGTTTTTTCCTTACGTGCGATTATGAGGAATAGACTTGTACTTATGATTTATGAGGATTTTACCAAAACAAATGAGCTATTTCAAGTGGTATTAACTTCTTAATAATGTTAATTTTATTATATAGAATTGACCATTTCGTTTCAAGTCACGAAATAATAATAAAACATGATGCATAGTGGGGAAATATTCATGGAATATTTTTAATAAGTTGTTTTCAGTAAAGTCATTGACCGAGAAATGGGATACAGCTATTGGTGTGTACATCTAAACAGATTAGGTCCTAAGGGAAGTGGGGTAAAGCCACCATCAGAGACCATCCCTCGAGACTAGACAATACTTCCATACATACTATATATACTAGAACTAGTATAGGTCTGGACCTCTCTAAATATATTCGGATGATATTATATAATCAAGAATGACTAGTGTACTTAATGACTAGATAATAGTAGTCTTCTGGTGATATTTAGAAGCCTTTTTTACGATTCATAATATTGAAAACCCAAGGCTATCCTGTTTTGAATTCTGACTTATTCAGCAGCAAAGCATGCTTAGGAAGGAGCTTAATACTTGAGATTGGCCACGTACAACGTATACCGGAGTGGTTTATGTAAGTTGATTAGGGTCCCAGATAATGCTTTTCCCCGTTTAGCGACGAAGTGTACGAACATGCGAGCGATGGGGGTCGTTTTTTGCTGTTACAAATTTTACCATCTGAGTGATTGAGTAAAGAATTTCAGTACTAGGCAAAAGCAATCTCGTAAGTTACATAAAAGGCCGAAACATAACCAATTGATAAGGGTCGATTGCTGATACAAATTTAAACATCGATGGTCAGTACTTTTTCCCTATCGATTCCAATTACACCCTTATGGTAAAACAAATGCTAGATGTAGATTACTACAATTCAAGAATCGACTTTTAAGTATGTAGATTATACGGTCACTCTTGGACGATATTATCTACTAAACAATACATATAAACTGCATTGAAGCTAGACAATACTTCCATACATACTATATATACTAGAACTAGTATAGGTCTGGACCTCTCTAAATATATTCGGATGATATTATATAATCAAGAATGACTAGTGTACTTAATGACTAGATAATAGTAGTCTTCTGGTGATATTTAGAAGCCTTTTTTACGATTCATAATATTGAAAACCCAAGGCTATCCTGTTTTGAATTCTGACTTATTCAGCAGCAAAGCATGCTTAGGAAGGAGCTTAATACTTGAGATTGGCCACGTACAACGTATACCGGAGTGGTTTATGTAAGTTGATTAGGGTCCCAGATAATGCTTTTCCCCGTTTAGCGACGAAGTGTACGAACATGCGAGCGATGGGGGTCGTTTTTTGCTGTTAAGTTCGCACTTAAACTAATATAAACTTTTAGTTTTTGAAATTTTTATTGTAGTGAAATTGAATTTAAACTTGAAAACTATGACAAATTTGTTCAAGAGTTATATAAAATTGAGTTGAAAATACTAGAAATATATTTCTCTCCTACTATAATATTATACATATTATATTACAGTAAATTATTTATTTCTGTAATGTATTTGAGATAAGCCTGGTAAAACGGAAATCTTAAACCCATTTATATCAGATAAATAATTCAAAATTATCAACACAACATGCAACACGCAATAAAAACTATATAAAGAAATGTATAAAAGGTAAAGAATGATTTGTAATAGCCTTTTATAAAAATTTATGAATATAGATTTAAGAAAGACCATAAAACTAATCCCTAAAACTCATTGGTTAAAAAAATTGAAACAACTAATTTTAAAGCATTGCAATAAAAATAATTTGTTAATTATTTAGATTGGTACACCCCTGGATTTTTTTTATAAATATGGGAAGTAACTAAGAAATCTTTAGAATGGAAATCCTCTGGATTTTTTGTTAAATAGAAGAGAAAGAGAAAGAGCAAGAGTGTATTATCTTTTATATAATCGAGTAGTGTCCCGACAACGGTGACGGTGACGACTCACCTCTAAATGATTTATAACGTTAAAAATTGATTAGTCATAAGCTGGGATTGAACCAGTGACCTCCTGTGCGTCAGTCAAAAACGCTACCACTACGCCATTCCATTGTAATGAAACCATGCATAAAACTTATTATTTAAACAGTAAATATCTATTTAAATATGTATTTTAATTATAATTTTTTATTCCATATTTATTTTAACCGTATTTATTCTGCCCGTTGCCACGGGCATAACGGCTAGTAATTTAATAAAACAACAAAGATATTATTAGAGTATTAATAAATTAATTGAATAAATGATTAATATGATACTTGTGGTAAAATTCCCAATTGTCATTCGACATTCGATGTGGTTACAGATCATACACATATCGTAAATTAACGTCCAGCAAAGCATCCATGTTTTGATTCCTGTTAATGTGATTTAAAATAGACTGTAAATTAGTGTGGCACATAGATTCCTCGCATCTTATTATGCCTACTTAATTGATTTTATGCTTTTACTAGGCATTTTTATAGTTTATTTAACAACACGGTTCTGAAAATATTCATTTTAAATTCTGTTTTGTAGTCCATATTAACTTATGTCGTTTATGTGAGGCCTATAGGTGGTTTGGCGTGGAATGACTCTGTACGGTGTTTAACTAAGTTTTTTCAACTACAACTAAGGACAAAGTTTTTTTATATAAAAATAATTTACAAATAATATATATTTCTAAAAAAAATCCGGATTTTTATTAAAATCCACATATAATGTGAACCTTAATATATAATACATATTTATTTCAGTTATCCTTTGAAAAATAGAAATTTATAAGATTTATTACAGTAATAGATTCAACCGAGAATATATAGGTGTATATATATATATGATATATATATGTTAGAAACCTTTTANATATATATATATATATGATAGAAAAATAAAAACAAGGTTGTTTAGAAATACGTAGAGTAAGATTGTTATGGTTGCCACGTTCCAACAATTTAAAAAAAGAAAATGTAAGAATAAGGGATTTTCCTCCTTAGTTTCCCTTATGTAGTAACCTCTGAGCTTAGACAGTGTTAAGGTCAAGACGGATTTTACAGCCGAAATAAAATATAAAGAATTGTACAACAAAACAAAAAGAACAAACAATTTGAGATAGAATAAAGTTTTACAGAAAATATACAGAGAGAGATAGATTGAACAATTAGTGATTGTAAGCCAAGAATTAACTACGTGGAACAAGATATAAACAAAAATCAATATTTTAAATTTAAATAAAAAGAGTAATTTTAAATTCAACCCTTTAGAATGAAGATAAATCAACCTGATATACATATCAATACTATGATTTATTTTTTTACCAAACTGAGATAGATTGCGGTTTTATATTTTCCAATGAAAAAAATGTAATCTCTACATCATAATATGAAGTGATTTATTTAGTACTATTAAGTGTTTGTTTCTATTGAATAATATACGACATTTAAGGTGAAAATGTAATACGATTATCATATTTAAATTATTCTATTCTTTATAAAATATTGGTTTATAGAAATTTAATAGATTGTTTTATTTATTTCTATTTAATTTAGTTCTAATTGATGCTCAAGGTATTAAATGAAAAATTTTAAATTTTAAATTTAGGTGAAATTCTGAATGATATAATACCTTTCTCGCGTTCCATTTACATGAATGAAGTGTTGCTACTTACGTCCAATTTTTGTAAAATATATGTATTTCATTTTTATTTCCTATCTCAATTGTTTCGTTTTTTTTTTTTACATGAATAAAAGGATCAATTAAGAAATACTTATTAATTAGACGGATTAAACGAATATAAGGAACGATTAGTGGGCTAACCATCCAAATTTCTTCATAATCGTATGTTTACATTTGAAAGAATGGCTGAATTGCAGGAGATGATACGGTCGGGAATCGCTTGGCGGCACAACTTTGCTTAATTTATACACTTGAGAGATAATATTCCTTTGTCAAACAGTACATTTGTATGATATAAACATTTGAGAAATTATATATGTATGATTTGTTCATAGGAGAGTTGATATCCCTTTGTCAAAAGAATAGGTTGTAGTAAAGCCCCACTATCTTTTCTATAGACCGTATTATACTCTTCAGTTTTACCGGAGGAATAGGTGTTAATAAAGTCTCTGTGCCGTGTGAATTTGGAAGAGATAGGGATAGAGAGGACGTTGACATTAATATGGTGACAACAATTGGCTAATTATGACTAACCATCCAAATCTAATTTTTGTCGAATGAGATTTGTGATAATATTGGTGTTAATAAGATCTTAGTGCCGTGAGCATTTCGAAGAGAAATGATTATGACTAACCATCCAAATTGTATTTATATCGGACGAATAGTTTTGATAACAGTCTGTGCTAAACGAGAATTAGTGCGTCGACAGCGCGGGAAATCGAGTGACACACAGATTGGCCAACCTCTGAGGAAAAAAATAGAGCCACTTCATTTACCTTCTTATATGTTTATAAAGAGGGAAAATCTTGAGCTCTCATTGGCTACTTACCCCATTTGCTAGTTTTTCCCGCGCTGTCAACACACTAACTCTCGGTTGGCACATACTGTAGTTCGAATGCATACGTAATTAATATAAATATTCACAAAATGTTATATAAAGCGACATAAAAGCCGAACAAAATGCTTTATATCATTATGAATACACGTATTAGTAAAAATGGTGTAATATAATTTCGTCAACAAAGTAATGTTTGGAAAGCTTAGTGAAGGGGTGTTGCGTCAAGATTATACTATCAACAACAAACCATCTTAAAGAAGTGGGTAATCAAAGTTTTGCTCGTTATTCTACGGGAAAAAAAAGTTAACTCTTTTTTTAAGTTTTTACCAAGTCGGTTACAGAACGCAAGCAAGAAGTTGGAACAAGTTTTAACTAAACAAGTTAAGTTAGAGCGAAGTTGAAGTACTGTAAGGAAATAAAACTTTATATAGATTCTCTTTTAGTTAAAGTACTAAACCACATTGACTCGACGTACTTTCCAAACATCTGAATCTCCAAAACTTTCAAATATTTTCCTCTCTACTTATACTTGATTCTGTACTTAAGTTTTATATAAGTAGATATAGAACGAGACAAACTAATACATGATCTAATAGTGCGGTTTATTTTATCGATTTTTCTATGGATTCTGGCACAGAATTCTTCCTTATAATAAAACTATAAACTTTATATCAAGCCTCGTAGAAACTTTAAATAGTCAATCATCTTACAAACAAAGATTGCACCATTATCACATACAACAACAAACTAGTCATTGAAATAAAATCAACAAAATTAGTGACGACTTGAGTTTTAACATTTTTACTACAAATAAAAGAAAGATTAAACAACATACAATATTATTAGTGAGTTTTAGAGAAGATCCTTTTAGGGTAATAATAAAAAACGTCAATTATCTACGGCGATATTATTGAAATTCCCATTTATAACTGATTTAATTTATAACTGATCTAATTTGTTCATTAAGACCCTCCGCACACGGAGCAACTCAAAACAAACTCAAATCACCAACCAGTTGACTATGAGTTTCAACCTGTCTAACTGAATACACCGCACACGAGGCAACTCATTACAAACTGGGTTTGCTTTCTGTCAACTCAAAAATGACTGAGTTTGTTTTGAGTTGCTCCGTGTGCGGAGGCCTAAGTGGTACTCCTATAGATTGAGCACATCTTAAATAGTCAATATGTGCTTAATACTAGAGGTAGGAGATTGATTTAAAGCAAATTTTCAAGCAAAAATGTGGAAGTTTACTGGACATAAGTCAAATTTTTAAGTGTAGAAGATAATGTCCGATAAATGACGCCTTGTCGATTTACATATTCTTGAAGGCACTCGGCGAAAATGCGCATCACATTCTCTAACATATAGTCAGGGAATTCCGATTTTCATCCCCTATTCAAAGGATAACGAAATGGATACTGTCCACATATGGTTCCAACAAGATGGAGCCACTGCACACACAAATTTTTCTCGGTCTTGCGAATAATGTGGAATAATGTGAATGTGGAAATCGACAAGGACGTCATTTATCGGATATTATCTTCCACACTTAAAAATTTGTCTTATGTCTAGTAAACTTCCACATTTTTTGCTTGAAAATTTGCTTTATTATAATCTCCTGGTTCTAGTATTAAACACATGGTAACAATTTAAAATGTGGTCATTCGTGCTGCGCCACACTGTATCTATAAATGATACAGATGATATATGATGACTAAATAACTATTAAGAAAAAGGAATGTTTTCCAATGTACTTTGGGACAAAGGAATATCAGACTTAAGGGAGTTAACTGTTACTAAGGGAGTAGCAGTCTAAAGAAGAACTTTCCGTACACCTTTTTTAGATTGTTACCCCCTCTTATTATTATAAGAGGATAACTCTTTTTTTATAAGAGGAGTAACAATCTAAAAAAGTATCCATTAAAAGTTGTAAATAAAAGTAAATATTTGCTGTATACATATTCCAGTGCCATTGTTGGTAATAAATAAATACCTGGAGTGCAGTATTGAAGTAAAAAAAAAAAAAATTACTCACTTACAAAAGCATATGAACAATAACTATGATATTCTAAATATTATGTGAGTAATCGTGACAAAAGCTGTGTTAAAATAGTCAACGAGTATGATTAAGGTCAACATTGAAAAGATGTGAACAAAGGATAAGGACAATGAACAATAAAAGAACAAGTTAGAAATTGAAACATAACTCATAAGGGGGCAGCACAAGACTGGCAAGAAAATAGAGAAAATATAAATAGGTCCTTTCCAATAATACACCAAGCTAAAACAATGAGGGGACAGAAACAACAAGAAAAACACAATACAAGTGTTAACAAAATATGTTCAAGCAAAATTACTCATAAATTTAGCTTCTACGGAGATGTACGTCGCCTTTTCCCTTGCATTACTAAAAACATATTCAGTGTTTTTATTTTATAAACAATTAAAAAGAAGAAAAAAAGGGTTCACAGAAAACAAATTATTTTACAATATTCAGTGTTGTTCTAATAGTGTCTAATAGCTGTGGTCAGAAGCGATCACTCATCCCTTTTCTGGCCCTTCTCGAGGCCTGCTTAACTTGCCTTATGGCTAGGCGAGCGTTCTAGCATCCGAGTCACCCAGGCCCCCACCCGAGAAAGTACGTGAGAAAAAGAGACCTTGTGTACAGTGAGATGAGGAAATCATGTAGGAAAAAGTATACTTAGAGATTGACGAAAGTATATTCTGGTAGGTATGGCTGAATCAAAACTAATCGAAAAATAAATTTTCATTGAGAAAAAGTAAGGTTATGTAATACTAATTCATACACTTAGTCTTAAAAACTGAGCACATTACAAAAAAGAGCAACTCAAAATACCGCACGCTGCCATAGCNAAATTAATAAAAAAAAAAACCACTAAATATTCAGGGCTCAGTAAAACTAATAAAAATAACGTGAGAGACTAACTAGAAATAAATCGTGTAAGAGGACAGCACTAGAGGTGTTTCAAGTGACAAGGATTAAATCCAACTTTTAGTAGAGATATAAATTCCTTTATCTCTACTTCAAATTACTTCTCTATTGATTCTACATAATTAACTTGGTTGGGTTTTACTCAAACCAAATACCGAAATGTCTTCATTTAAAACCACCACTGAAAGATCTTCTATTGTTTCTACCAATTCTAATCACTGATTTCTAAATCTTAAACTTTGTTCTGTTATCGCAAAGGAGTTCTCTCAGCAGCCACTAAATTAGCGTGTATTTGAGATTTAATTCATGTACGTACAATCACTTTACCAACTTATGTTATTCTTAAAGTGATAAGTGGTATTTATACGTTTTTATCTTTCTCAGATACGCAATATATATAGAGAGTTTTGTGATAATATTTTGCGCGAAAATTATATTTTGAGATGTTGATGGATTAATATATTATAGGTGAGTCCTAAAAAGTGGTTCCTAATTACCCATATTCGTTTGTAGTCTCTTAAAGATCCGCGGAGTCTACACAACTGCTAGGCCGATATGTGCTACACTAATTGGCAAACTATTTAAGATATGATGGTTCGCAAAAAAAAACTGACTTATACCGACTGACCTATAGAAGAGGTGTTTCAAGTGACAAGGATTAAATCCAACTTTTAGTAGAGATATAAATTCCTTTATCTCTACTTCAAATTACTTCTCTATTGATTCTACATAATTAACTTGGTTGGGTTTTACTCAAACCAAATACCGAAATGTCTTCATTTAAAACCACCACTGAAAGATCTTCTATTGTTTCTACCAATTCTAATCACTGATTTCTAAATCTTAAACTTTGTTCTGTTATCGCAAAGGAGTTCTCTCAGCAGCCACTAAATTAGCGTGTATTTGAGATTTAATTCATGTACGTACAATCACTTTACCAACTTATGTTATTCTTAAAGTGATAAGTGGTATTTATACGTTTTTATCTTTCTCAGATACGCAATATATATAGAGAGTTTTGTGATAATATTTTGCGCGAAAATTATATTTTGAGATGTTGATGGATTAATATATTATAGGTGAGTCCTAGAAAGTGGTTTCTAATTACCCATATTCGTTTGTAGTCTCTTAAAGATCCGCGGAGTCTACACAACTGCTAGGCCGATATGTGCTACACTAATTGGCAAACTATTTAAGATATGATGGTTCGCAAAAAAAACTGACTTATACCGACTGACCTATAGACAGAGACGAGACCGAAAATTATGTTCTCTTTATGTCTGAAACAGATTTATTAGGGATTTTTAATTTGGAGGCATAACATTAGGAAGTGCTATTACTGGATAGTTCCTTGCATCATGTCGTCTCGTCAAATAATAAAAATAAAATAAAATAAAATGTAGGCACAAAAAAGAAATTCTATCTTTAGAATAATACCTTTGATAAGCATTGTAATTTTTTTTTTCTTTGGTGATTTTAGTCCCGTTCGACTGCACATAGGCTCATTACAGGACGGGGGGTTATCCGACCACTTTATTCATCTACTCGATGAGATCATCAGTGTGAAACATGTCTGACCCCTCCGGGATTCGAACTCACGTCGGG
>KZ651522.1:214763-225043 GCA_001010745.2 Gerris buenoi
CTATGATAAATAGTACAGGTGCCATTTCAATACAACGATAAAACTCGTTGTATTAAAATGGCGCCTGCACTATTTATCATAGGAATTTTAAATAGGGCTCAAATTGTGCAGAATTAAAATTAGGAATGAAGCCTGTGATTAGATTTTTGATATCTTGCTTAAAACCAGTATACTTTTAATTTTACTGTTTTTCCTAACCTCAAAGGGCGGTAGAGCCTTAAGTATTCTATGATCGCTGATATTTATTGAAGCCGTGGACACTTCACTGCATGTTTCCCTCTAGTGCGCTTGCGCAGGGTTCCGTTCAGGTTAGAAATCAAGAAATATGTTATTAATATACATATACATTGTAGTATTAAGATGTAAGAAAATATTATTAAAATACAATATTAATCTGCTACAAAAAGATGGTATGAAAATGGAAAAAAAAGTGTATATTTACTTTTACAAGTTAATATTTACTATGTAAATGGTGGAATCGAAAAATGGAAACAAAAATATAAACGAGAGAGAAAAGGAAGGTATAATTCAGGATAGCGAAAACAAGAAAAAGTTTAGATTGAACCAACTTTTTATGAGTCTAGATAAAACAGATAAATTAAAAGATTACATTTGACGAGTGTCTATGAACCGGGCTTAAGTTAAGAAGTAAAAGTGGAACAGGCTGCCAAGTCTGTTCTCAAAGTTCTTAGTTATCTTAAGTAAGCGAGAAAAAAAATCAAAACGGGGAAAAAAAGTGCTACAACCAAAATTCAAATCAGTAATATATCAAAAAGTATTGGTGGCACAAATCCAGGGAACTAAGCCGGGATTACACGTCGCCAGTTAATGAGACAATTGTCGGGTAAAGTTATACCGACCCTAAACAGAAGAATTTGATAATTCTGAAGAAAGAATTTTTTTTTTCTCCAAGAATTTAAAAAATTCCTAGAGAGAAATTCGTTTCAAATATCAGGGAACATTTTTTAGCTTCCTGTAATGGCAAAATACCGCCTTGGTAAAAAAATGAACCCAGACCACTGGTTGCAGACTTCTTCACAACGAATATGTTATAAAATATAAATATCCAACTACCAGTCCAAAGAAAAATAAGAGTTAATAATTAAAATCAATATATACTTATAATTTATATTTATAACTAGACAATTATTCGTTTCCAACTAAATACCTATAAATTGATGAATTCGTGGAATAAACAATGGAATAAAAGAATTAGAATTGGAATAAAAAGAACTCGAAAACTAAATTAAAAGAACTCGTGGAGTAAAAAGATAAATATGAGCAGGCACATTTTCTCTGAATTATGTTTGTGGTATTTTTCGTTTTATGTTGTATTTTCTCAGTATATATTTTAGATTAAACTACTAGTTACTATTTTTTTTTTTTTTTTTTCAAATTCTATTGTTAGATTAAGGTATATTATGTAAGTACATATTCATTTAATTTAATGATTTAAGTTTCTTTTATAACCTGGGCCGTAGTTGACGGAATCATACTCATGGTATATAAATACAGTAAAACCTGGATAAGGTGACCACCGAAGGGACCGACCAAAAGTGGTCACCTTAGGCAGGTGGTCAACATACCCAAAATGAGTTAAAAAAATAGCTCATTCTTGATTTTTTTTTATAATGTTACACAGGTCAAGGGTGAAAAGGAACATTTGTGGAATATTCACACATTTTTTTTTTTTTTTTTTTTTTTTTTTTTTNATTGCCCTTACCCTAGGCACATTGCCATTACCCTAGGCCCATTGCCCTTACCCTAGGCTCATTGCCCTTACCCTAGGCACATTGCCATTACCCTAGGCCCATTGCCCTTACCCTAGGCTCATTGCCCTTACCCTAGGCACATTGCCATTACCCTAGGCCCATTGCCCTTACCCTAGGCTCATTGCCCTTACCCTAGGCACATTGCCATTACCCTAGGCCCATTGCCCTTACCCTAGGCTCATTGCCCTTACCCTAGGCACATTGCCATTACCCTAGGCCCATTGCCCTTACCCTAGGCTCATTGCCCTTACCCTAGGCACATTGCCATTACCCTAGGCCCATTGCCCTTACCCTAGGCTCATTGCCCTTACCCTAGGCACATTGCCATTACCCTAGGCCCATTGCCCTTACCCTAGGCTCATTGCCCTTACCCTAGGCACATTGCCATTACCCTAGGCCCATTGCCCTTACCCTAGGCTCATTGCCCTTACCCTAGGCACATTGCCATTACCCTAGGCCCATTGCCCTTACCCTAGGCTCATTGCCCTTACCCTAGGCACATTGCCATTACCCTAGGCCCATTGCCCTTACCCTAGGCTCATTGCCCTTACCCTAGGCACATTGCCATTACCCTAGGCCCATTGCCCTTACCCTAGGCTCATTGCCCTTACCCTAGGCACATTGCCATTACCCTAGGCCCATTGCCCTTACCCTAGGCTCATTGCCCTTACCCTAGGCACATTGCCATTACCCTAGGCCCATTGCCCTTACCCTAGGCTCATTGCCCTTACCCTAGGCACATTGCCATTACCCTAGGCCCATTGCCCTTACCCTAGGCTCATTGCCCTTACCCTAGGCACATTGCCATTACCCTAGGCCCATTGCCCTTACCCTAGGCTCATTGCCCTTACCCTAGGCACATTGCCATTACCCTAGGCCCATTGCCCTTACCCTAGGCTCATTGCCCTTACCCTAGGCACATTGCCATTACCCTAGGCCCATTGCCCTTACCCTAGGCTCATTGCCCTTACCCTAGGCACATTGCCATTACCCTAGGCCCATTGCCCTTACCCTAGGCTCATTGCCCTTACCCTAGGCACATTGCCATTACCCTAGGCCCATTGCCCTTACCCTAGGCTCATTGCCCTTACCCTAGGCACATTGCCATTACCCTAGGCCCATTGCCCTTACCCTAGGCTCATTGCCCTTACCCTAGGCACATTGCCATTACCCTAGGCCCATTGCCCTTACCCTAGGCTCATTGCCCTTACCCTAGGCACATTGCCATTACCCTAGGCCCATTGCCCTTACCCTAGGCTCATTGCCCTTACCCTAGGCACATTGCCATTACCCTAGGCCCATTGCCCTTACCCTAGGCTCATTGCCCTTACCCTAGGCACATTGCCATTACCCTAGGCCCATTGCCCTTACCCTAGGCTCATTGCCCTTACCCTAGGCACATTGCCATTACCCTAGGCCCATTGCCCTTACCCTAGGCTCATTGCCCTTACCCTAGGCACATTGCCATTACCCTAGGCCCATTGCCCTTACCCTAGGCTCATTGCCCTTACCCTAGGCACATTGCCATTACCCTAGGCCCATTGCCCTTACCCTAGGCTCATTGCCCTTACCCTAGGCACATTGCCATTACCCTAGGCCCATTGCCCTTACCCTAGGCTCATTGCCCTTACCCTAGGCACATTGCCATTACCCTAGGCCCATTGCCCTTACCCTAGGCTCATTGCCCTTACCCTAGGCACATTGCCATTACCCTAGGCCCATTGCCCTTACCCTAGGCTCATTGCCCTTACCCTAGGCACATTGCCATTACCCTAGGCCCATTGCCCTTACCCTAGGCTCATTGCCCTTACCCTAGGCACATTGCCATTACCCTAGGCCCATTGCCCTTACCCTAGGCTCATTGCCCTTACCCTAGGCACATTGCCATTACCCTAGGCCCATTGCCCTTACCCTAGGCTCATTGCCCTTACCCTAGGCACATTGCCATTACCCTAGGCCCATTGCCCTTACCCTAGGCTCATTGCCCTTACCCTAGGCTCATTGCCCTTACCCTAGGCACATTGCCATTACCCTAAACCCATTGCCCTTACCCTAGGCTCATTGCCCTTACCCTAGGCTCATTGCCCTTACCCTAGGCACATTGCCATTACCCTAGGCCCATTGCCCTTACCCTAGGCTCATTGCCCTTACCCTTGACCAACTGAACTGCCCTAGACCATAGACCCATCCGACGACCAATTAATTACCTACGCTTATTACCAAACGTTAGTCGAATAGACAAAGTAGCTTTGAAGGGTCTTTACCAGAAAACGAGTTTATGATCAAAAGGACGTCTACAGCTAAACTGGCATTTTAGGGTTAAGGTAAAAGCACATACCTACATATTTAATTTCATATTTATTGTTAACCATCTTTTAGCTCTTCCAGTCCACGAGAATAATTCTACAACAATTGCTATAGTCCAAGTGTTATAGAGTTTTGTTCTACAGTTTAATTTATTCATACTTGGCACATTGTGAAAAAAAAAATGAAAAATCGATACAAAAGACAGAAGCAATCAAATAAAATACAACTAATAAATAGTAAAGATAGAGGTTGAACTATTAATAGTTGCAAACATGTCATTACATAATGTCGGGAATTCAATTGCACGATTGATAATTACAGACAGAGAAGAGGGGGGTCCAGTTATGTGGTCCAATGCGTGGGATGTACTGAGTTTATTAAAGCTAATAAACCATTCCCATGTAATTACAATTCAGACATGACATGATACCTAATTGAGATACTGTTAGAACGTCCAACTGCCAATTAAACTGTATTATGTTTGTTTTATCTTCTCCTACATCAAATGACCAGGAGATACTTTTACAATAGTCCAACACTTTAAATTATTTTTCTCTTTCAAATTCCTTGCGTAAATAATAAATAGTAGTTAATTTTCTTTCGTCAATTCTTTCAGAGAATATAACATATAATATCCGTACACACACACAATACATATATACAAAAGTGATGCAGCAACAATGACTCTTTGTAGTTAATTTTCGAAGAGCTGTAAGTCTAAATAGTGGCTGTTGATCTTTGAACTCTGAACAATACTGACTTTTTTTTCTTTATATATAAAGACAAATGAACACTTAAAAAAAGATCGAAACAAATTTGTCTGATGCAACTATTAATGGCTAAAAGCACTCTCAGTAGAACCAAATTAAACCAACATTATTATATAGTGAATAAACGTGGTTCAAACACGTCTCTTAAACATTAGCTATTATGGTTTATACTTTTTCAAGTACGTACTATGTATTTTATGTGTATTATACCATGTATCTATATGTATAGAGACAAATGCTTAAAGGTCGACCAAGAAGTCATAGAAATCTGAGGAGTGCGCTAGTGTAGTTGTTTTGGTATCATATGTATAGTACAGTTTTTAATAAAATAGACAACAGTAAAAAAAAACAGTGTTGTTCTTTTGTTATTAATATTTTATTTTTGATAACTTCTATATCTTTTGCAACAGGTAACACTGTATCTGATAAGAAATCACTAATAATAGAAGATAATATCTTTATATTATTATTTATTGATTATTCGCGATAATATTCTTTAAATCTATATATATATTTTCTTCGTTCTTAATCTATTCTATTTTTTTCTTCCACTTTATTTCGGAGTTTGATTTGTTACTTTTTAATTTCCAACCCTGTTATTTGTAGCGTCCTTTGTATTTGCATCATCCAGTGGATTTGTGGATCGTACAAAATCGTTTAGGACAGTTGTGACTATAATTCGTACAGTATACAAACAAACAAAACAGGAAATCTAACAGATTGGAAACCTTCCTGTTGTTATTCGTAAGATTCGACATAACTGCGCATATCATACTAACTAGAAATGGGTATTGTCTTAGCACCAGACTGTACTGACTTCGGCAATAAGAATACGGTGTTGTGAGGGGAAGAAGTTAGAAAAGTGTGCAGGCCTTACTGGAATGTATTATTTTTACAAAGGGATATCAACTCTCNTTTCCTTCTACTTTTTTCCTTCCTACATAGTTATTCCTTTCCTTCTACTTTAGTTATTTTTCCTTATTTCATCGTTTTTCATTTTCCTCTACTTTTTTATCATAAAAAAAGTCACGTACTTAATGTAACCATTGAATTTCTTTAAAATTATTTTCTTATCATTTCTTTGGAAAATAAATTGTTATAAACTTGTAATACACAATAGTAGAAACTCTTTTGTGTCTTTATCCTCACGTGAAATAAGGATAGCGTTAAATATTGTAAGGCGGCTAATAAAGGCTGCAGAGACTCGTGGAACATTAAGCTAGAACAATAACAACCTTATAAGAAATATGACTACCACATATGAAAATAATTTCAAAACTCGTATAGTAGTGAAGTATAATTATTAGTGGTTGTGTGGAGGTACCGGAGGTGGCGCGTGGACTCGGAGAGAGATCGCTAAATAACTTAGATTATTCTAGAAATAAGTTCGACAAGGAAACAAGAGAATTATGTCAATGCAAAACGAGTTACGAATATATTTTGGAACATTTAACAGTTAGAATAAAAGTAAACAAACTTGTTATTAAAATAATAATAATATTAAAAGGTGACATGTTGTCATCCAAAGTTGTTTAGTACTGAAACTATTAGTATTTGTAGTTCCAATAAATAGAGCCAAGTACTTCATCCATTAATATCCACATAACTTAGTTATGAATGCTTTCTACTAAAAGGAAATTTTATTTGATTTTGATGTAAAAAATCAAGAAAAATAAACACATTGTTGTGTGTTTGATTTATTCAAGTTTTTGAATAAATCAAATTATAAGTGTTAATGCTTCATTTCATGGTGATTAAATCGTTCATTTCTGCACTTAACTCCATTATTAACTATCCATTCCTTTACTTAACTCCACTAATAACTATCCATCTCTGCACTTAGCTTTACTGGAATGTATTATTTTTACAAAGGGATATCAACTCTCCTATGTACAAATCATGCATATATAATCACTCAAATATTATATAAATCATACAAAAATGTACTGTATGACAAAGGGATATAATCGCTTGCTGCCAAGCAATTTTCGACCGCCTAGTCTTCTTCAGTTTAGCCACAATAACAAGAAATGAAAAAAAATAAAACGTAATTTGATCACGAAATCAAAATCATAAATTGTGCAAACCTGCACAATTCTCCACATTATTTAAATCAATAGTTGTAAATAGAAAATCGACCCAGAATGCCAACCTTATACGAATTTAGTCCATTTAAATACGAATTCAACAGTAAAAGTCGTCTTCCTACGTACTACGTAATATTCTGAGATACAAGATATAATATTTGCTGCATTGGAATTCATTAAGTAATCCAGAAACATAGATCCTCAAAACACACTAATGTGTTTTGCAGCAAAGTTCATTCAACCCTATAATGAAATACTCCCTCATTCAATCAAAGATAATTAACGTCATTAAAGGATATTGATTCCTAAAGAGGCTAGACTTGCTTCATTAATAATAAGATTCGTTNACGCATACACGCACATACAGACGTCATGCTGAAAACCACTCAGGAGGTCTTAAAAACATAACGGATAATTCCGTTGAAATCTCAACAAAAAATGTTTTGGTGAAAACAATACTTTTCCTATTATTAGTAGTGAGGAAAAGTAAAAAGAAAAAAAAGAAAAATAAAAGTCACTTGCACCCCTTGGTTTTTAACCCCTTTTCTACTCTATTGATTCCTCAGGTACTGGAATTCTTGGTAAGGCATAAAATAGTGCTACTACCAAATTGTTTGTTTCATTTTCATAATAAGAAACTTATCTACTGAACACATAAATCTCCTTTTTTTTAAATGAAAATTAAGAGTTACAATTTTACTTTTAGGATATTTAGTAGTGTCTTATTTATATTATCACTAACACTATACAACTAAGCTGTAAACTACGGTTAGAGGTGATAAGAGATTTGAATCTAGAAAATTGGAAAATCTCTTAGGACTTATAGGAAAACTAATAACTAACTTAGAATGAAATTAGCTGTCAAAACTTGGTCTTTAGATAGTGGGGTTTATAATGGAGATTTAAGTTAAAAATATTCAAAACTCCCTTACTTTGTCTACTTTCTTCAACGTAGATTTCTTTTAAGCTATTGAGCTATTGATTATGCAAATTGATTTATTCAAAGAAATCTTCCCCTTTTTTTATCCATGAAAAATGTAGTTCGAAAAAAAAAAAACTTCGAAAATCTAAAATGAATTTTTTTTAATTTGTATTGTAAACTATAACTAATTAAGAATTAAGTTATGGTAAACCGACAAAAGTTTATTATTCGTCAAACACCTTTCTCTCCTTTTTAGTAGTTATTGAGGTATTAATTAAATCAAATTTTTAATTATTAATTTAAAAAAAAAAACATAAATGTATGTTTGAGATAAGATTGTTACACAAATAACTCCCTTTTAAATTTCAAAGAGGACAAACTTATCAATTTCTCAGAAACTAAATTATTCATATAGATAGATTCACATTTCAACTTACGTCAATTGTAGGGGGGCGGGATTTTTAGGGCCTCCAAATTTTGAACTAAAATTAAATTTTTACGTTAATTGCCAAACATCTATATATTTAAAATTTTATCGAAAGCGCTAACTAGATTAGGCGGCTCGGGCTAAAAAGGATACAGATTTTTTTTAATTTTTAAAAAAACAACACATTTGGAGACCTTAAATTCATTGAATATTTAGCCCACCACATGAGAAAGTAAAAAAGAGGTTCCACGTTCTCGAACTCTACTTTCTCGTATCTATAGTAAGTCTTCATTTAAAAAAAAAAAAAATAATAGTACTAGTACTAATAAAATGTTAAACAGGACAAATTTATATTTACCATTATCTCGAAAACTAGATTTCTCAAAGCATTCGTACTTAAATGGACCACATTTTAGAATTTTTTCAGGCCTTGTATTTAACCCTTCACCTTTTGGAGTAGATTTTTCCGGAAATTAAATTTTTCCCAGGAAAAATATAATGTTAAGCAGGGACTACTAATAAATGTGAATAAAAACCAAGAGCCTTATCATATCAAGTAAGGAATTGAACAGGTAGTGACTTTAGGAAATGAGAGGGTAGCAAGTAGCTACCATTTAAATGCCTAGGCGTTGGATGATAAAAAAAAAGAAAGAAGAGATAAAGGCAAGAATTTAAACTGCCAATAGATTGTACTCAATAAACACAGAATTCCAAATTAAGAAAGAGGTTTTAAAGGAAACAAAAATGGTAATAATATAAAACAGTATAAATTCCAGCAACAAGCATGAAGCAGCGATTCACCCAATCAATAGTGAATCAGTACTGGAATGAGACATCTCAGGTTAATAGATAGGGATTGAAGTAAGACATTGGAAAGAAATTATTAAGGACGTCCGGCTCAGATGGTACGGACATGTGCAAAGAATGGACATAAGAAGCATCCCTTAGGGATTCTTCTTATGGGAGTCAGGGAGTCTATAAGGCAGGATGTGAATGCGAAAAATCTCAAGGAAAGTGATACCTCGCATAGAATGGTAAAGTAAAAAGTGTTTTTCGAAAGCAACAAATCCCCGAGGATCGAGTGAAAAGCGTCTCTGCCATGATAGAATTGTGTGGCAGCGTTTCTGTCATCCTTTGAGACCTGGCTGGTGGAAGAGGTATCGACAGTTCCCTGGAAAACTACTTATATGGTTCAATCCGTACTTAAATTGACATTTTAGAATGCAAAATAATCGATCTGACTGAAGAGGGTTTCTTAGGTGGACTTGTAGAGTAGAACGTATAAGAAGAGTGAGAAGAGTGTCAATTATAAAAAATAAAAGAAAATAAAAAATAAAAATTATTTATAAAAAAAATTTAATAACTGCTAAAAACGAATAATAGTACATTACGCGTCGAGTGTGGAAAGTAGCATTTTGCATGCGAGTGTGGAGTTTGCACCCGAGCGACAGCGAGGGTAGTAAAACCACACGAGCAATGCAAAATGCCGTTTTCGCAGGAGTTGTGTACCGCACTTTATCTACGATTGTTAGATTTTAATAATAAATACAGGAAAAAAAATAATAAACTTTCTGTATGTAAGCTCGTACATATTTCTCTTTTGATAAAGATGACATCAATTCATTAGTTTTATTTTGTGCCGAATTAATTATTTCGAAAGGCGTATTATTCTCCTCATATTCGTCACAATCACTTCAATCACTCATTAATTTTCACAAAAAAAACTTGATACAAACAGTTACTTTTATTAAATAAACATCAAATTAGTTATGTTAAATGTAAATAAACTCGCTAATCGTGCGTAAAGTTGAAGAATTCTTCTTCTTTACCGCGCTAGAGTGGTAAAGAAGAGTAATTCTTCAAAACTATGAAATATGCGCAATTAATACAGGTGCGTAAAGAATCACTTTCTATGAATCTAAACAGAGATACAATGTTTATATTACTTATCAATCGTAGATAAAATATATTTTATATATTATTTTATATATATTT
>KZ651522.1:225091-243385 GCA_001010745.2 Gerris buenoi
TATATATTTTATATATATTTTATTTTACCTAAAATATATTTTAGGTTGTTTTGAGGCAGCGCCCCCACTACAAAGTATAAAATTGACGAGAAGACCTAAATTAAAAACAAAGCTTGAGCCTGCAAATGCTTTTGAAGCAGTCATTGTAAGAATTTTAATATTAACTTAAGAAGTGTGGAATTAAAAACTTAAAAGATTTTGAAATGCTTAAGAAATATGAATTAAATAGGCTACTTATTGGTGTGGCACATGCTTCCTCGCATCCTACCACGTACTTTATTGATTTTATGCCAATATTGTCCAATTTTTACACCCCTGTTATTTAATCCGTCAAAATTATCAATTGTAAGCTAAATTATCAAATTTAGCAAATGTTAAAGACAGCAAACATTTAGCGTTAAAGACAGACAGATAATTAGCGTTATTACTTTGGTTATTCCCTCGGCAGCGCCTCGGGAATTAAAAAAGTCTAATTCCCTCGGCTTCGCCTCGGGATTTAGGGACCAACTCGACCAATTCGGCTTCGCCTCAAGAACCAACTTTTTTGTTCAGGGAATAATGGCTTACTTTACTCCCTAGGTGCATAAATAACTATTTGTTCTTCCAAACGGTTACACATATATTCCGTTACCTTCGATAATCTCGGAAGCAAAAATGCAAACTAAAATTGACTGCCAACGCCAACTAGTGTGGCACATAGATTCCTTGCGTTTTGTTGGATAAAATGGTCAAATGATATTTGGTCTATTTCTATTCTAAGTGGGGTACACACTTATATTTAAACAATATTAAATTTGCGCGTATAGTTAAAATTATTACGGGGCCATAATTAAGCTACTTTTGACTAATCTTGCAATTATCTTCAAAATTGGATAAAACATTGAGCCGCAATTATGACCCCATCATCCAAATTTCATCAAAATCGGACGAGTAGTTTATAAGATATGGAGGTTCACAAAATTTCTGATAGACATACATGAGACCAAAAAATGTCCCTTACGTCTGAAATGGACTTTCGTCCAGAAACTTTATATCTGTTAAGAAAACAAAACAATTCAATAAAATTACAAAATGATGGTTTGTAAAAGCAAACGCGGTGGAACGCGAGAAAAAAAGTGACACTAAATGGCAGATTAGTTTACAAACGCTATTTATTGTTTTAAAACAAATTTCCAACAAAAAAGACTTTTACAAGTGAATGTTTACCTTATTTTTGTTTATTTTATATTGAGACAGCCGTATTTAGAAAGTCTCAGACAATTGCACATAAAGTAAATAAACATTTACAACAAAAAAAAGTCTACAAAAACAAGAATATTTAAAATAGAGAAATAAAATTCGAAACATTTAATTTACTTAAGATGAATTGTAGACCCCCCACCAGCTTTAAGTATCAACATTCTTAAACTTGAAAGGTCAGGGTTCGAATCCAAACGAGAGAATTATTATAAGTATAATATATAAACATTATATAAGTAAGCTTTTGTTAAAATTGTCGGCTTTTTGTGAGGTTCAAGGTCTTAGAAGATAATTTTAAGTAAGAGAAATATTTATTTAGTTTATGATAAAATATTTTATGATATGTAATAATTTTATTTATAATTAATTCAGTGCTGTAAAATATAAGTGTTGTCTTGAACTAATATTAATTTTTTTATTACAATTATTAGATACATTAGAAAATGAAGAGTACAAATTAATATTAGCATATGTTCGAGCTATTTCGTTCTAAGCACCTATTCTGTATTCGTCTCCCACATAGATGATAAATATGATAGCGTGAAACTATACTGGAATATTCACCGATTTAAAGAGATTAGCATGAAGTAAATAAAACCAAAAAAAAAAGTATACATATTATTTTGAGAAAAAGTTCGCTCTGAATATAGTTCTAATAGTCGGGGGCCCTATTTTATATTTATTTTTAGTATACACATAAATTGCAATCTAATTAAGTGATGTGATTTAAATTTGAAAATTGCGAGTAAAATTAAAGCAATAAATAATTTTTAAATATTACATAATTATAATATAAAGTGGTTCGATTTATGTTTAATTAGTAATATAAATTATAGTCCAGGAGATAGCGTGCAAAAAAGTGTCTGACTAACATCAAGCTAGAATTTTGCATACAAGTCAATCTTTTGGTGCCTTTTAAGAATATGTGGTCGGCTAAGTTCATCTGCGGGACATAGCTTCGAAAAAAACAAACCGGTGGAGAGCGGCCCTATACCCCCCAAAAATGGTGGACAATGTGATTTTCGTGATCCTGAGTACAGAATTAGTTAGTAGACCAAAAATTAAGTTGATGTTAGTTTGTCACTTGACAGGCGACCACGTTTATTTTTAGTAATATTTGAATAACTAACCTATCAAATGTGAAAATAATATCAACTTGATTTTTGGTCTACTAACTAATTCTGTACTCAGGATCATGAAAATCACATTGTCCACCATTTTTTGTGCGACAGGGCCGCTCTCCACCGGTTTGTTTTTTTCGAACGCCTATTGCCAAGCAATGTCCCGCAGACGAACTTAGCCGACCACATATTCTTAAAAGGCGCTAAAAGATTGACTTGTATACAAAATTCTAGCTTGATGTTAGTCAGACACTTTTTTGCACGCTATCTCCTGGACTATTATGATAATTTATAATTTGAGTAATAGAGAATATTATAGATTTTGTATAAAGAAAAATGTTTTTTTTTTTTACGTGAAACCAGAAAGTTAAATTAATATTTTATAAATGCAAAAGAGGAGAATCGCATCTCAAAAGTTTTAGTACACGGACACCGCAATATTATAATAAAAAATCAATTGATGGTAATTTATTTTTATTAAAATCCCAATTTTTTAAATTGTTAACTATAAAATTATAAACTTTTTTCAAAAAATATTTAAAAACAAATGTATCTTTAACATTTTAAAAGCGAAGTACATATGTACTATAATATTTGGAATTTATAGTTTTTACACCTTAATTATGAGGGAAAAAACAGGGAAAATATAAATTTTTTCCAAAATGGTCGAGCAACCACCTCTGGACCACTTCATATGGATTGACCCAATACAATTATTAGATACATTAGAAAATGAAGAGTAAAAATTAATATTAGCATATGTTCGAGCTATTTCGTTCTAAGCACCTATTCTGTATTCGTCTCCCACATAGATGATAAATATGATAGCGTGAAACTATACTGGAATATTCACCGATTTAAAGAGATTAGCATGAAGTAAATAAAACCAAAAAAAAAAGTATACATATTATTTTGAGAAAAAGTTCGCTCTGAATATAGTTCTAATAGTCGGGGGCCCTATTTTATATTTATTTTTAGTATACACATAAATTGCAATCTAATTAAGTGATGTGATTTAAATTTGAAAATTGCGAGTAAAATTAAAGCAATAAATAATTTTTAAATATTACATAATTATAATATAAAGTGGTTCGATTTATGTTTAATTAGTAATATAAATTATAGTCCAGGAGATAGCGTGCAAAAAAGTGTCTGACTAACATCAAGCTAGAATTTTGCATACAAGTCAATCTTTTGGTGCCTTTTAAGAATATGTGGTCGGCTAAGTTCGTCTGCGGGACATAGCTTGGCAATAGGCGTTCGAAAAAAACAAACCGGTGGAGAGCGGCCCTGTAGCACCAAAAATGGTGGACAATGTGATTTTCGTGATCCTGAGTACAGAATTAGTTAGTAGACCAAAAATCAAGTCGATGTTATTTTCACACTTGATAGGTTAGTTATTCAAATATTACTAAAAATAAACGTTGTCGCTTGTCAAGGGACGAACTAACATCAACTTGATTTTTGGTCTACTAACTAATTCTGTACTCAGGATCATGAAAATCACATTGTCCACCATCCTTGGTGAGACATGGCCGCTCTCCGCCGGTTTGTTTTTTTCAAACGCCTACTGCCAAGCTATGTCCCGCAGACGAACTTAGCCGACCACATATTCTTAAAAGGCGCTAAAAGATTGACTTGTATACAAAATTCTAGCTTGATGTTAGTCAGACACTTTTTTGCACGCTATCTCCTGGACTATTATGATAATTTATAATTTGAGTAATAGAGAATATTATAGATTTTGTATAAAGAAAAATGTTTTTTTTTTTTTACGTGAAACCAGAAAGTTAAATTAATATTTTATAAATGCAAAAGAGGAGAATCGCATCTCAAAAGTTTTAGTACACGGACACCGCAATATTATAATAAAAAATCAATTGATGGTAATTTATTTTTATTAAAATCCCAATTTTTTAAATTGTTAACTATAAAATTATAAACTTTTTTCAAAAAATATTTAAAAACAAATGTATCTTTAACATTTTAAAAGCGAAGTACATATGTACTATAATATTTGGAATTTATAGTTTTAACGAAGTTCCTTACATTCTTATCGTCTCGACTATTTAAATTAGGGAGAAAATAAATTAAATTATATTTCTGCATATTACAGTTTAACAAATGATTGGATCAATCATAGTCATAATGTGTTACACATAATCTTTATTGTCAGAAATTAAATTTTTGTAACTCTAACATCCCAGAATAAATCTATTGTTTTACAATAAAACAAAGCTAACAATAAAATGTATACTTAATAAAAATATAACAGTATATAAGGGAGGAAAGCTTTGAAATTAAATTTAAAAAAAAAGTTAACAACATTGACTTTTATTTTTATTCCAAACAACTGCTTCACTCTTTTCGTATCTACTCTACAAGTCCACCTAAGAAAACCTCTTCAATTATAACAGTTAAATTCATAATTTTTATAAATATATGTATAAATAATTTATCCACGGCTTAATTTATGTTATGTACAATGTAAGGTATATATTTACGCTATGTAAGGTATATATTTACAATGTAAGGCATAGTTTACGCTTATACGTATAATTAAGTATATTCTAGTATGATTTGGTAATTAACATATCCATCCACTTCTTCAAGAGAAATAAAATTAAGTAAATATATAAATCAAATTGATTATCGAATTACCTGTTGATCAAGAATTGTCTTTCTCCTTGAAATTTAAAGATGATGGAAACAACCTTTTTCTTTATTTTTATTTATCTTCAAATTTTTATTTTAATTAAAGATTATTTTTGCATAATTATTATTGTTTTATTGTCTTTTCCGTTTATTTATTTTATTTTATTTATTATTTTCAATGAAAATATATATTGGTACGATGTTTTTAGTTGTTGCAGGAAGTAGAAATGATAACGGCGTTGTGGGATCACGACACGAACAGCTCGAGGTCTAGCCGAGAACTGAGGCGAGAGGAACGTCTGGGCTCCCATCTGAGTCTAGGGCCTACAAGCACCTTCCTCTCGACCAATACTAGCGCTTCCCGCGTTACCATGGTAACAAACAGACAAGCCTAGTATTTTCCAATTCGGTCGGAAATGCTTCGGAATTACGATTCAGCACGATTTATCAAGACTTGGTGATATGCTTCATATTCTTCTGACAAAAACCGGTAGTAAAAAAATAAATCATTGAAATGTACGAAATAAGTCGCGAGGAAGCAATCATTTGTAGTCTATTTTTTTCTTTACGTATGCTTGTAGGGATGTTAATCTTTTCAAAATAGAAAACATACCTTTTTAATGGCAACATTTTGCCCAGACCTAGGCATCTTCAGACCTTATCTTGTTTGTGAAGTAATTAACATTTCATAGTTCAACATCATAGTTACTATTTATTTATAAGCAAATAGATCTTTTTAATAGATCAAATAGATCTGAAAAGTATAGTTTTTAGAAATCATAATTTAATTAGAAGTTATTTTTGTGTAGTGATATGTTATACAATTATAATTCACATGGTTGTCTTAATGGTCAATGGTTATCCAAACTTAAATTCATAATCGTGTATAGTTGATTTATTATGCCAAATTTTACCTTCAATTTGATAAGCGATACATTTGTTGATCATTCTGTCTAAAATTGTATTAATTTTTTTTTTTTTTTTTTTTTTTATTTTTATTTACAACAAATTAACAACAATGTAACAATAATACGTCATTCTGTAAAACCAACGTAACAATTACGTTATTCCGTAAAACCAACGTAATAATTACGTTATTCCGTAAAACCAACGTAGCAACAATTACGTAATTCCAATGGTTGGTTCTTAAGTTATCGACTCAATTTAGTGAGAAGGAGCACTGATAAATAGACGGACGCCGCGCCGTCGGAAAAATTTGCACGAAGAAATCAAAGAGACAGAATTCAAATCTGTTATAATCAATTCTCTTTTTTTCTTTTTTTTTACTGTTGAAGCCAAACAATTGTAGTTTTCATATAAATCTTCTTTGTCTTCACAGTTTACAGTTGTGAGGCAAATATATTTTTGTAAAAAGACATGATTTGTGTGAACATTCAGCAGAATAAACTATTTGATGACTCTAGTACCTAGCTTTCTCACTTACTCACGAAAACAAATTGCAACAAACGTTGTTTATTCGATGTATAGGTCGATTTATAGGTTTTTACACGATTTATAGGTTTGCAACTCAATTTATAGGTCCCTAAGTGTATAAGGCCTAAATTGATTATGGTCGCTACCGCAAAACGTATACCTTCCTTCAAATATAAATTACGGGTGCCAACGTAGTATAGTATAACTAGTATGATTGTAATTCTATGCGCCGAGGCTGTTAATTAAGCAATTAAAGATTACGCTGTCCATCATATTGACCTGACCAGTATATATAACCACATTTTAACCTGAACAATCAAAATGTTATTCATATTTTGAGCTCAGGTGATAGTCAGAGATAATAATTTTAGGGTTCGTATTTGTAGTTTCCGATGAAGGGCCGTTGTAATATTTTCATTATATTTTATATACAATATTGAAAATATACAACGATGATAATATTACAACTTACCTTCATCATAAACTACGAATTAAAAACCCTAAAATTATTATCTATGACTATCAGTTAAGGTTAAGCTCACCCGATTGACAAAATACGAGTAAAATTTTATTGTATTAGTTAAAATCTGGTAATATATACTGCTAGGGTCAATACATTGGACACAGAAATCGTTAATTCCTTAGATTAAATATATAGGGGCAATAAATCTGCCATAGTTCGCCCTTTTTCTTGATGATGAAATGTGTTCTTGAACAAGAACTTTAAAAACCAAAAAAAGAATAAGTCTGTGAGCCAAAATAGGACAAAAATGAACGTTATCATATATTTTACGTTTTTATTCCATCTGAAAAAAAACTGTCTACAATCGCTAAAGATGTTTCTCAAACAACAAATGGACAGAATGGAGTGATTCTAACCTCTTCTCGAATGAAATCTTATGCAAAAAAAAATAAAACCTTGAAGAAAAATATGACAGGTTATTTTCACGTTACACAACGTTAGGTAAAGTCGGAAATACCATAACAATAATCATAAGGTGGTATTGTGATAACGAGATACGAGGAAACCTGGGCCGGGGATCACGAGTCATTTCCTATCATTATGTATAATTAAAATTAATATAAGTACGGAGTTGGGAAATTTCAATTCAACCATTTCTCATCATCTTATACTTGCAAACCCATCTAAGAAACACGAAAGTGCACTTATTTGGATATTATCTGGTGGAAATGGTCACTTATTATATTTGTCTTTGTCTACACGTTCTGGTAAAAGTTCTTCAGTGTAAAAACATTAATACGAATGAACTTGTAGAACTCTTCCCTCATTTTGAAGAAGTCAAAGAAATAATCACCATAATCCATAATCAAAGCAAATTGGTTGACAAACTTTTTCAGATTTATTTACTTGGAAATAGTAAGACACATCAAGGTATATATATACTGACACATTTTCATCCTCAAATACTTACCTACTTATTTTCAAGATGGCGGCCATTCACGTGCTACTTATAAGGCCAAATTCTACCTAATCATTGCATTTCGGAAACTGTAAATTCTGGAATCACGAATTTCGCAACAACATCTTTGTTTAATGATGTAGAACTTCACAATTAAAGGGTATTGTATCTGCAATTTTCATTCAAGATGGAGGCCATTTTCTTTAAATTTTAAGTAATTTGGTTTGTTTCCTTGCCACCTAAGTTAGAGGATAATGGATATTTTAGCATTAATAGGATGAAATAGTAATCTTCTAGTCAAGTCAGTTAAATATAGAATGAACTTTAATTATTATTATTATATAAAGTAATAAAGCAAAATAGTTCAGGTTACTGACAATAAATGTAGTTTTCAGCCTGAAGATATGACCCATAGAGGGGTCGAAATTTCGCAAAAGTGAGCCCTTATTTTTTTTCCTTTAGACCCTACTTTTTTTTATACGAATTAAATTTTATGTTTGCTATATCTCCCAAACTATTTGGTGTAGAACCTGTAAATTTGGAAATAAGTTACTTCCCGTGACATAAACTTGTTCTATAAAGGAATTTTGCAATCGGACTTTTCATTAAAAATGGCGGATAAATTAATTTTTTAAAAGTCAATCATTTTTAGTTATAACTATTCAAAACTATACCACTACAATAGTGAACGCTAGAATGGCCAAACGGCCAAACGGCCAAAGTAATTCCTTTATTGTTTTAAAAGGTTCAATTAACAAGGTAATTGGAAGGAAATTGTTTTTTGGGGTTTGGTAATTGGAGTTTTCTTAATTAATATTCGAGATTGTAAAGCCACCCTTAATCTTCTAAAAAAAAACTCTAAATTTAACAAGTCATAAACGTAAGAATAGCTAAATAGCTAAACTATGACTATGAAGGATATGTTTCCTTTCATTATTCATTATTCAGACGTCAACCAAGCAAGGGTTCTTTGATCCTGATTCTGTGATCCTGTTATGTAATTCAAAATGCCGCATATTTTCAAGTCAATTTTTTTTGTTAAAAATAGCTAAAAAAAAAAATAAATAGCATAAAAATAGCTTCATCATCATTTAGACACTATAGAACCTTGAAAATTTACAAATAAGTTGCCTACTGGTACATAGAGATATTTATAAAAAGGATTTTTTTAATCTGACTCTTAAGGGATATAATCAAAGAAGGGAGTAAAAAAAGAAATATTAAACCCAGAATCAATCCATTCTTTAAATTTTAGAAAAAGGCTTTAGAATATGAACAAGATTAGTTTTTTCTAAGGGGGAAAATGAGGAGATAGATAAAAATAGAGGCTATAATATACGGATTTGAAAATTTGAGAGATGAAAAGAGAGAATTTTTTAGATAGAAAACTATATATAGATACAATATTCGTTTTTAAAAGAACATAGCAGAATTGTAGATAAAAAAAAAAAAAATAAATAAAAAAATACATCCGGGAAATTAGTATATTTTCGAAGGAATAGAACTGTACAGATTAGTCACTCAGATGCCAAATTTAGTACCATTTCGTACTAACTATATTGTGCTTATAATTCCTGAAATAGAAGTAGTCAATATTTAAATTGAAAACAAAATAGACTGCCAATTAGTGTGGCATATAGCATAAAGTTTGGCATGTCTACTGTAGTGTTTTATTAACAAGTTTTCTGAAAAAAATAAAAATATGCAGAATTTGAATGAACAAAATCAATTGAAAAAAAATTGTCAATTAGTGTGGCACATAGCTTCCTCACATCCTATAATGTACTTTATTGTTATATTAACATTAGCATTATTTTATATTACTTTATTGTTATATTGTTTATTGTATATTAACTATAATAGTAATAAGTTTAAATAATAATTAGTTTTAGCGATCTTAAAAACTTCATAGCGGTGTCGCTGTTTGTTTTATAAAAAATAGTATTTTTTTAAAAAAAAATGCTTGTCTTATTGAATAGATGAAGTTAGATTTTTTTCTCCGGCCTAAAATTTTAATTTTAAATTTGAAGTTCTCATTTACGTGAGCGTTGCGCGTGAACGCTTGGACGGATAACGTTTTCCAACAAACTCGTCCTGGGCATTGGTAAAATGAACATGTCTACCAAATTTCATCAAAATCGGTCGACATTTACTCAAGTTATCGTCACACGTTTCATGGATTCGCGGGCACTCAGACAGACAGACAGACAAGAGACCAAAAATGTTCCCTGATGTCAGAAATGGATTTCTGTTTTGGGATTTTTATAATCGGACGCATAAAAATTTTTCGTTCTCAAAAGTGAACGCAATGCTTCCAAATATATCAATATATCCCACCAATTTAGTGTATTTAAATTAACACATTTGTGCATAAAATGGTGGTATTTTATTGTAAATATAAGTTCATTTTTTTTTCTGTTAAATTGTTTTGAATAACAAAATCTCTATAATCATGATATAGAAGATAATTATAGGTGTTTTTGGAACTAGTTATTAAACTGGTTTCTTAATTGAATACGCTTATATTAATTATTCATAATTAAATTTAATGGTTTACCAGTAATTTAGTAACAATGGAAATAAAAGTTTAACACATTAGAAACCTCTCCACATAATATTTAAAGATTGAATAACTTAGTAAACCGTTTCTATGACGTCGGATACATATTCTTAGATTTTATAAAACGATATATTTTATTTATTATACTTTTATTTTATTATACGTACATATACTCGATTCTTCGCTCTTTCTACATCAAAAAGAACTTTTATTTATTTATATTTTTAGCAACATTTTGAAGAAAATTAAGCTATTGCAATGGCTTCAAAATTTTTATAATGCGAATTTTTACCATTGAAATCCGTTTTAGACTATTCATCGATTCCTGAAATTTAACACTTTTTTTATTTATGTGTCGCTCCAGACGATATCTCACGCTAGGATGCACTTAAAAAATCCAAACAAATTTTAAAATGTCAATAATATCAAAAGAAAGGATAAGTTTGTAGGTCAAAATTTTTGGAGTTCATTTAGGGGTCAAATTTTGACAATTTAGGGTCAAAAATAGCATTAAAACGTGTTTTTTCCATTTTACCCCCTCTTACATGGAAATATGAAAAAAATTTACATTACAACAATTACAGTACTCTTAAAGAGCTTTCCAACTACATGCTTCTTGAAGGGTAAATGCTATTTTGACTTTTGTACCCCGTACCCCCGCGTAACAACTTTTTTTTTTTCCCACCCATCCTAATACGCAGATCTCAAAGAAAATTCGCTCATTAAGTCATAGTCATAGTCAAAGATTTTTTTCACAATATTTATATTGTTACTTGCCGTTAGGCCCGCGGTAACGGGCAGAATAATAAATATGGTTTAGAAAAAGAGCTGAGAGATAATGAGTTATAATTAAAATAGATATTTAAAGATATATTTACTGTTTAAATAGTAAGTTTTGTGCTCTGATATTCGTTACATTGGAATGGCGCAAATGTAGTATCTGGTTTACATTCTGGAGGTCACTGGTTCGATCCCAGCTTATGGCACATCAATTTTTAACGTTATAAATTTTTTAGAGGTGCGTCGTCGCCGTCGCCCGTCGTCGGGGCTCTACCCGATTATATAAAGGATTTTTCCAGAAAACTTGTTAATCAAAGACTGTGTCAGGCTAACATCACGCTAGAGTTTGGTGTAGTATATAAAGTCTTTTGGTGCCTTTTAAGCATATATTGTCGGCTAAGTTCGTCAGCCGGGCAAAAGACATTTCAAAAAAAAAAATGTGGCGAGCGGCCATGTCCCGCTCTCTTTATGGTGAACAAAGTGATTTTCATGATCCTGAGTAAGAACTTAGTTAGTAAATCAAAAGTAAAGTTGATTATATTTTTTTCAGTTAATAGGTTAGTCAAATATTACTCCAAATCAAATAAGGCATCTATTTAGATTCGGTCTACTAACTAATTTCGAACTCATGATCATGAAAATCACATTGTCCACCATAAAGAGCGAGACATGGCCGCTCTTCACCTGACTGTTTTTTCAAATGCCTATTGCCAAGCTACATCCCGTAGACGAACTTAGCCGATCACAATATTCTTAAAAGGTACTAAAAGATTTACTTATACTTAAAATTCTAGCATGATGTTAGTCAGACACTTTTTTTCTCGCTATCTCCTGGGCTATAATATATAAATGCCAAACTTAATTGCTCAACTTCAAAAGTCTGGAAAACTACCTCAAGAATTAGACATTTTTGAAAATCTAAACTGATAATATTGGTAGACTTAAGGAAATTCTAGACTTAGATTTCAACAGAAAACCTAGGTTATTATAATAAAAATACAACCGGGGAGATTGCTTGCACGATTGTATACTTAAATATCAAGCTCTACAGGTTAAGGTCTTCTATTCTTATAAGGATAGGGATAAAATTGAAGAAAATGTTACGAGTAATTTGAGTGAATAGTATGTTCACACAAAAAGAAAAAAAATGAGTTTAGAAAACAAGCTGATATTTTGAACTCACGAATACTTTATTGAGCTGTTTGCCATCCCATAAGTTTTAATAAATTCCTCGTTAAAGCTATGCAGCGTCATCACAAGGTGATTATACGATAAGGCTGAAAATAAATTTCAAACTTTTCACAACTCCATTCTATCTCAAATGATTTCATGATAACGGAGAATAGTTTGGGGTTCATTGAACTAACTTTTAGGACAGCTTCAACAATTTTGTTACTGTATGAGTTGATGTTTATTTATTTTGCTCTTACAACTTAATCAACACATCATTGCGTTATTATAGGACGGGGATTCGTCCATTATAGTCATCTATTCGATGAGATCATCAGTGGGAAATTTATATTACCCCTCTGGGGTTTAAACTAGATATGTCTTTGTTTTGACCTAGGCTTGGGCGAGTTGGTAAAGCGCTTACGTTTCGTCTACCCCAATCCCCTTAGCTGATGCTATTGTTAGTTTTAATACGGTCATATATGGATAATATTTGTCAATAGTTGAGGATGAGTGGAATCTATGGATTATGTCTTTCCAAGTTTCAGCTTATTTATAACATTAGTGTACCATCCACTGTCATTCTTTCACGGCATGGTTGATAATCGTGTTCATTACCATCCACACAACCCCTTCCCTGCGCTCTTTCCTGTGACACGATCCGCTCATTCTATCCTGCCGGATGTAGTGTGACTACAAACCCTTCGTTGCCCATCCTCATGAAATAGCTTTCGAAATCTATTTATATAATTATGTGAACATCGACAGTAATCCATAATAACTATGTGGTTATCGACTGTAATCATTAATAATTATCTGAACATCGACTGTAATCCATAATAACTAGGTGGACATCGATTGTAATCCATAATAACTAGGTGGNTACGTTAATCAAAACGTCAGACAAAACTGGAAATGAATGTTTTATTACGGATATAGGTACTTCGTCAGGACCACACGATTTCTTGTTTTTTAGATTGTAAATGGTTTCTTCTAACTCTGTAATACTAACATCGTGGAAGTGAAAGGATTTAGATGAAAATTCGGTTAAAGTAAAAGTGGAAGGAGCAACGTATGGTACTAGTGAAGCAAGTTTAGCTGGAATGCTTGAAAAATATTTGGAAAATTCATCGGCAACTTGCTGAGGTTGGCTAAGTTCAGAGTTGTTAACATTTAAGGTGATATTATTTACACTATTTACATTGTGGCTAAGGCCGTGTTTGGCTAATTTCCAACAAGTTTTGACCTTATTTTCGGAAAATTTTAATACATTAAGTACATACTCGGATTTAGTTTTTAATAAAGTTTTTTTATGCTGACGCTTCAGGAGTTTGTAAGCGGCTTCTTTGTTATCATCACCCGATTTTTCTGAGAAAGCGGATCGAACGTCTCTACCTGCTTGGACTAATTCTTCGGTAATCCAGGACTTGGATTTAAACTTCAATGGTTTGCGTTTAATTTTAGGAAAAGCTATGTTAAAATAATGGGAAAATATTTCATGAAATACTTTAAATTTTTCCCCCGCATCGATAGTTGCAAACACACGTGTCCAGTCGGCCTTACTTAGTAATATTCTTAAAAGGTACTAAAAGATTTACTTATACTTAAAATTCTAGCATGATGTTAGTCAGACACTTTTTTTCTCGCTATCTCCTGGGCTATAATATATAAATGCCAAACTTAATTGCTCAACTTCAAAAGTCTGGAAAACTACCTCAAGAATTAGACATTTTTGAAAATCTAAACTGATAATATTGGTAGACTTAAGGAAATTCTAGACTTAGATTTCAACAGAAAACCTAGGTTATTATAATAAAAATACAACCGGGGAGATTGCTTGCACGATTGTATACTTAAATATCAAGCTCTACAGGTTAAGGTCTTCTATTCTTATAAGGATAGGGATAAAATTGAAGAAAATGTTACGAGTAATTTGAGTGAATAGTATGTTCACACAAAAAGAAAAAAAATGAGTTTAGAAAACAAGCTGATATTTTGAACTCACGAATACTTTATTGAGCTGTTTGCCATCCCATAAGTTTTAATAAATTCCTCGTTAAAGCTATGCAGCGTCATCACAAGGTGATTATACGATAAGGCTGAAAATAAATTTCAAACTTTTCACAACTCTATTCTATCTCAAATGATTTAATGATAACGGAGAATAGTTTGGGGTTCATTGAACTAACTTTTAGGACAGCTTCAACAATTTTGTTACTGTATGAGTTGATGTTTATTTATTTTGCTCTTACAACTTAATCAACACATCATTGCGTTATTATAGGACGGGGATTCGTCCATTATAGTCATCTATTCGATGAGATCATCAGTGGGAAATTTATATTACCCCTCTGGGGTTTAAACTAGATATGTCTTTGTTTTGACCTAGGCTTGGGCGAGTTGGTAAAGCGCTTACGTTTCGTCTACCCCAATCCCCTTAGCTGATGCTATTGTTAGTTTTAATACGGTCATATATGGATAATATTTGTCAATAGTTGAGGATGAGTGGAATCTATGGATTATGTCTTTCCAAGTTTCAGCTTATTTATAACATTAGTGTACCATCCACTGTCATTCTTTCACGGCATGGTTGATAATCGTGTTCATTACCATCCACACAACCCCTTCCCTGCGCTCTTTCCTGTGACACGATCCGCTCATTCTATCCTGCCGGATGTAGTGTGACTACAAACCCTTCGTTGCCCATCCTCATGAAATAGCTTTCGAAATCTATTTATATAATTATGTGAACATCGACAGTAATCCATAATAACTATGTGGTTATCGACTGTAATCATTAATAATTATCTGAACATCGACTGTAATCCATAATAACTAGGTGGACATCGATTGTAATCCATAATAACTAGGTGGACATCGATTGTAATCCATAATAACTAGGTGGACATCGACTGTAATCCATAATAACTAGGTGGAAATCGACTGTAATCCATAATAACTAGGTGGACATCGATTGTAATCCATAATCAATAAATCAAAAGTTTTCTTGTACTTCAGAGCAAGCAGATACGAGCTGGTCACAATCATTAGACATTTTTCTATCTACTAAACTACTATAGGGAGTAGGTAGACAATAGCCTTTGTTAAATTGAATGATATCAGAGTCGTTAATGAGATAATTAAATTTCAACTGTACTAGATTCTTCAGAAGTAGATACTAATACATCAATTCTTAATAATGTAGAAACTTTTCGTAAAAACGTGGCGTAAAATACAAGATTTAGAATAAAATACATACATAATATATAAATTTAGTGCAATTGAAAATAATTTCGTGAAGGAAATTGCCTGAAGCCATTGTGTTAGCACCAATATATTATCTAATTCGATTTCCAGAGAGGTTTAGTCATAATTCAAACTAATAATTCACATCGAGAATATGTGGTTCGAGGCTTTTCTTCTTTCCATTTATTCTACTTTGAGGGCAGAATTCACATTTGAACTGTTTCTTACTTAAAACCACGTATACTTGGTGACATAGATGTAAAGAATTTGTAAGACGTTTACATTACAGCTGTTGGCTAGAAGATGTTACTATAGTTAATATTTAAAGTTCCGCAGCGTATTACGAGTTAGTAATGAAGTCAAACAGTCATTTGTTTATAAAACTCATTATCGACTCAGACTAAAGCCTACAAACCGTCCTACTCTCTTTTTATGACGAAATATTCTACGCGAATTTAAATACTGACAACGAATAAATAATACACTAAATTTAATGAAATAATACACTAGGCATCACGCGGCTCTGTCATTGAAGCGAGCGTATTGCAATGAAATACTGAATATTGAAATTTATTAATCATGATAAATGTCATAGTTGAAGATAAGTGGAAGAGGGCAGTGTGGGGTAGAGTGGGGGTACTCGGTACAAAGCTTTACTTCCTAAACAAATCTATACATTATCACTACACAACTATAAGAATCAATNAGAATTTTTTCCCGTCCTGAAATTCCTATTTTAATTTTGAAGCTCACGTTCATGGGAGCATTGCGCGCGTACTCTTGGATGGATAATGCTCTCCAACGAACTTAGCCTGAGTATTAGTAGAAGGAACATGAAACATGTATATACCAAATTTAAACTAATTCGGTCAACTTTTACTCAAGTTATCGTCAGACACGTAAACATTACACACAGACAGACAGACAAGATGCATATTTCGTTGAGCTCGCTTACGCTCGCTTCAACTAAATCTAATTAAATAATAGACCGCTGTGTGAAATTTAATCATTTCAGAAAACTTCATGAATCTTTATTATTTATCCTGTGATAATAATTATAATTAACACGAGGAAATCAGTGTATTAAAGTAATTTGAGAATATACAGTTTATATGAATATACCCAATACGAAACAGGAAAAGAACAACAAAGCTTTATAATATAACCGAGAGAGAAATTTAAATAAAATTATAATAATATTCAAAACATTTACTTGGGAGAAACTTAATGTAGTGGCACCACCAGACGATGGAAGGGTTTGTCTTGTTTAATTTTCATGTTATATTAAATAATTACATTTACGACCGGGGTAGAAACTGAATTGTCAGTGCAGACTACTAGACGAGGACTGATATCTGACATGGCTACAGTTTTCTACAGGTCTACAGTTTTGTTCAATTCATATAGTGTACTTGCCTGGGAGGTATACTGCACCCATTTGTAATATGTAGAACAAACCTCTGACTACAGTTTGAGCCTAATGAGTTTCAGTGAGTTGACAGCGCGGGAAAATCGAAAAATAGGGCGGGGAACCAATGAGAGCACAGGATTCACAGCACAGGAAAATCCTGAGCTTCCATTGGCTCCCCCCCCCCCCTTCCCAATCGACTTTCCTATGCTGTCAACGCTGAAACTCATTTGGCACAAAACTATATAGTCAACAAACCGGTAGAGATTGGTCTTATCCCGCCAATTATGGTGGTTTGGTGACAGTGTAGTTTTCATGATCCTGAGTACAAAATTAGTTAGTACACTGAAAATCAAGTTAATGAGGTTAGTTATTCAAATATCACTCCAAATGAAAGTGGTCCCCTATCAAGGGACAAACTAACATCATGTTGATTTTACGTCTACAAACTAATTTATTTCTTAGGATCAAGAAAATCACACATTGTCCACCATATCCCGCAGACGAACTTAGCCGATTCTTAAAAGGCACTAAAAGATTGACTTGTACTCAAAATTCTAGATTGATGTTAGTCAAGACACATTTTTGCATGCTATCTCCTGGACTATAATAATGTTTATTATTTTAAATAAAATATTTAAAAAAAAAAAATGGTTAAATAATCATGATAAATGATTGAATAATTATAATAATATAATGAATAATAAAAGATTACCTTGCCCGGTCCACACATGCCAGCGCCAGCAATTCTCTTCTTCAGGATATCTGATTTCTTGAGGTAGGATAAGACTCATGTCTATATTGAGATTGAAAAACCCTGAAAAATATCAAAAATAACGATATTAAAAAAAATGTGTGCAATATAATGTTATTTTTGTCCTTAAATGATACAAAATGTATTTCTTATAAATAAATATACCGTTTTGATTTGGTACAAATTGTTTAGTAGGTGTACAAGTTATTTATGTTTAAGCTTAAAAACTACTTTTTCATATAAAGAGAAAGTATTGTGAAGGTGCAAAATTAAATTTTGAGATATTAATATATTTACACGTCTGTAGTCTGTGCAGATGCGTGGAGCCTTAACTACTCGGCCGATAGTAACGAAATTTGGCATAAATGTTCTTAAAGAAATCATACCCCGAGGCGAAATCGAGAAATGAATTTTAGCTCAAAAATTAGCGGCGCTTCTACCCAAAAACTCTAAAAAAAAAAAAAAAAAAAAAAAAAAAAAAAAAAAAAAAAAAAAAAAAAAAAAAA
>KZ651522.1:243915-256705 GCA_001010745.2 Gerris buenoi
TATATATGTATATGTATATGTATATATATATATATGTTATATAATTGGAGAGGACAATTGAGGACAGTTAATTGTAAACCACAAGAGGCTCCCGGTGGACCCCAATATGGAGGAAGGGAAGCTTTGAATTTAGGCTTGCAATTCAAACCAAAACCACCTGCGGCTTACATTTTAATTAAACTTAGACCTAATTTCATATAATTAGCACAGGTTGGATTCTAGCCGGCTTATTGGCTTACCTTACCTGCAATACTATATTATACTCAGCACAGATCCAACCCTACATCTTACTTTATATTATCTAATTTAATTTAGTTTTGTTTTTCTTCAGTTTAATGAAAATCTTTAATTAGATTAAAAAACTGGCCCCTAAAAGTCTTAATCTTCTCGGCACTAAACATGGCAACACTGAATTTTAAGATATATAAGATTTTTTAGGGATATAAAGTTTTTAATTAACTAAGAGCACTACTAATAAGAAAGGACGTAATATAAAATTTTATCAAATTCAATAATGTGCAAAATCAAAAATTAAAAAATACTTGTGATTTTCAATTATTTAGTAGTTGGGCCAATTAGGAAAATAAAAGCCTCACTTTTGTAATATTTTGATCCTTCCTTGCATCATTCTCAAGCTAAAATCATAATTTAATCTAATACTAAAACTAATTTACAAAAACATTATCACTGAAGAGTGATAATTTTTTAGTAAATTAAAATCTGACTCATTTTTCCTTTGAGAAAATAATTTTAGAAGAGAATTTTATCAGTTAAACTATTTTTAAAGAAGAAGAAAAGTTGTAATATTGATTGTAGCACACTTTTGAATTATGACACAGAAAGAGAAGGAGTTAGAGAGTTTTAAATAAATATAATTGTTAAGTGAATCAAGGATTTCAGAAAAGCTTGAAAATGACCCTAAGAGAGGTTGAAATATTACAAACTAGTAAAATTACGGAAACTTAAAAGTTTGTAAATTTTACTACCCATTAGACTAATGGAGAAATTTCATTTCGAATCAAAAAAAACATTTTTTTAAAAATACTTTTTTCTATCATAAATGGCTACTGGTTACTGGTGTCTGCAATCAGGTCCCCCATAACGTTCTAATAAAAAAGAAATAAAAAAAATACAATTCTAAGCATTCTTCACTTAAATCATGTTTACACAACACACAATCTAATAAATTTCCCTTAACTGCCTCCTCAAAGTAATAAAAAGTTTCTTTCAGCGACCTCTGTACGACATAAACATTAGTCTATATATTATGTTTTTGTACATCTCGAAGTTAATAAAAAATAATAGCGGTTGCAACTGAAGTGTGTGGCTGTGGTATGTGTAAAGTTGTAGAAAACAAAATGGCACTGTTTTAGACTGTTACTCCCCTTATAAAAACAGAAGTGAGGTTATTCCTTTGTCCCAAAGTACATTGGTCTAAACATCCCTTTGTCTTGGTGGTTATTAAGACAAAGGAATATATAAATAATTATATCCATCAATATTCTAAAAAAATTCACTCTACCGCCGCCAAAGAAGTTTCACTTTAAAAATGTGTGTGAGGCTCTCACGCATTAGAAGTGAAACTTCTAATGCGTGAGTTATAGGCTATTAAGTTCTAGAATTTATTGCTCTGTTTAATTTTTTTACGAATTTATTATTTCAGGATTAAGAAATGGTTATGGGAAATTTAATTGAAAACAAAATATTGCTACGCTAAGGCAATCACATTTATTCCAATAAAAATAAATGTTTGTTTTGATTTGCTGGTCTTTAAATAGATATAATATAATTAATCTTTAAAGATGTTACACTTGGATGAGTCTCTAATCGCAAATTTCGTTAAAGGATTTCAGTATATGAAAAAATTTACTCTACTAAGAAGTTTCACTTCAAAAAAACTAAGAGAGTAACAATCAAAATAAGTAACAAACAAATAATAATTAAGATAAAATAAAATACATACAGTAAGCGGTGACGGAAGAGGAAGAGGAAATAAGAGAACGTCTACCAACCGCCGCGCCGCGCCGGTCGACGAATCGGTTGACCGGTTAGTGATTTCGAACTAAACAAACTAAAATAAAAGAAAAACCTCATCTCTTGTAACCTCCTTCTCAGGGTTACTCAAAAAAAAAGTAAATAGAAAAGAAAATTAAACATAGACCTAAGTACATAATAACAATAATCAAACAAACTATTGTAGTTTATCTCCGTCTTAGATTTTATTATTGTGTTTTTAATTTACCTAACAGTAAATAAATTCTACCAACCGCCGCGCCGGTCGACGAATCGGTTGACCGGTTAGTGATTTCGAACTAAACAAACTAAAATAAAAGAAAAACCTCATCTCTTGTAACCTCCTTCTCAGGGTTACTCAAAAAAAAGTAAATAGAAAAGAAAACTAAACATAGACCTAAGTACATAATAACAATAATCAAACAAACTATTCTAGTTTATCTCCGCCTTAGATTTTATTTGTTGTGTTTTTAATTTACCTAACAGTAAATAAATTTTAATAATTAGAATACAAATATAGATAGGAAAAGTATAAAACAAAGAATAGTTCATTTAATTGATTTATTATCTAATAATATCATCAGAAATATATTTATGATCATTATTTTATATTAGTATCTATACTTATCAATGTGTTGTGTATAGGCTATAATCAGTGAATTCTCTTAATTTTGTTAAAAAACCATATCCATTTTCTATACGAGTTAATCAATTCTATTAAAATACGAGTACCGCATATAAATCGATTAATTTATTTGGGAAAAATCTAGATATCGAGTTGTTGATAAAAATTATTCTGATTTAGATAAAAAAATTGAAATGAAATGTAAACAATCCTCAGTTGAAACCTTTATAATATAATTTAATTAATTAGTACTAAAATTAAATTCAATGTTGGGTACTTTCGTACTTTGTATATTATATAATAAAGATTTTCTTGCGTTTGTCAGACCGACTTTTTACCCTTACTTTCTTTAATAAGGCATATGATTAATCTTCTGTTTAATTATGACATTATTCTGAAGCTAAGACAATGATGAAGACTTCATCATGATGAAAATCTTAAAACAACAAGTTTTGTTAAATAAACCAGTTTGGATTTACGTGTTTTTTTTTGTTATTCCTTTAAGATAAGAAAGTTATATCAAATCTTATTACTTATTGATATAAGATATAAGTTTACTCCTTACACATATAGAGAGTATATAATCAAAATGAAATATGAATCGAATGTGTGCGAATATACGTATATGATATGATTCAGATTGTTTCTTTTAGGAGAGGGTAGATAAATAAGGGAGACGGATAAATGCAGGATGGATTAAATATGGTTCTCTTCGAATTCGAACAATACGAAAGCTCTATTTTTGATGCATCAAAATGAAGATGTATATAGAGTTGTGTACGTATACCCTAAATCCTATATATGGTTGCCAGGCCTGGGCCTTCTATAGCGGAAAATAATCAAACGACTAGTTTGTGTATCATGTATTATTGTTACGATATTAATATTACGATTATGTATTATTTTTACAATAATTAATAATTATTATTATTGCGATCTTTTATTATTATTACAATTATATATTATTATTACGATCAAGTATTATTATGTATTTGGATTATGTATTATTATCAAGATCATGGTATTCTTATTACGATTATGTATTATTATTTCGATTATGTATTATTATTAAGACCATGTATTCTTATTGCAATTATGTATTGTTGTTACAAGCATTTCTTATTATTGTTACAATCATTAATGATTATTAAGATTATATATTATTATTACGATGAACTTATTATTACTAAAGTATTATTATTTCGTTTATGTATTATTATTAAAATGGTCAATATGGATAGATTTTTATTATTACGACTATGAATTATTATTAGGATTATATATTACTATTTCGATTATGGATGATGTATTATTATTAAGATGTTATTTAATTAATCCCACAAATTTTCTGATAAGGGAGACGCTTAATTTAAAAAAAAACAAACAAAAAAAAAAAAAAACATTTTTTTTAAAGAACCTCCAATAACATCAGAACAAACTAAATAATCTATTTTTAATAAATCATTGTTGATCTTGTGATAACAATTTTCCGGGTAACCGAGTGGTTAGCTTACTTGCTAACTCTTGACTAAAATCAAGGTCATTATCCAAGGTCAAGGGATTATCCAAGATCATTATCAACATCAAGGGATTATCCAAGATCATTATCAACATCAAGGGATTATCCAAGGTTATTATCAACATCAAGGGATTATCCAAGGTCATTATCAACATCAAGGGATTATCTAAGGTCATTATCAACATCAAGGGATTATCCAAGGTCATTATCAACATCAAGGGATTATCCAAGGTCATTATCAACATCAAGGGATTATCCAAGATCATTATCAACATCAAGGGATTATCCAAGATCATTATCAACATCAAGGGATTATCCAAGGTTATTATCAACATCAAGGGATTATCCAAGGTCATTATCAACATCAAGGGATTATCTAAGGTCATTATCAACATCAAGGGATTATCCAAGATCATTATCAACATCAAGGGATTATCCAAGATCATTATCAACATCAAGGGATTATCCAAGGTCATTATCAACATCAAGGGATTATCCAAGGTCATTATCAACATCAAGGGATTATCCAAGATCATTATCAACATCAAGGGATTATCCAAGATCATTATCAACATCAAGGGATTATCCAAGGTCATTATCAACATCAAGGGATTATCCAAGGTCATTATCAACATCAAGGGATTATCCAAGATCATTATCAACATCAAGGGATTATCCAAGATTATTATCAACATCAAGGGATTATCCAAGATTATTATCAACATCAAGGGATTATCCAAGGTCATTATCAACATCAAGGGATTATCCAAGATCATTATCAACATCAAGGGATTATCCAAGATCATTATCAACATCAAGGGATTATCCAAGATTATTATCAACATCAAGGTATTATCCAAGGTTATTATCAATATCCATGTCCCAGGCGATGGTTCGAATCTCATTCAGGTAAGACCTTTATCACACTGATATAATGATAACCATATCAAGTGGATGAGTGAAGTGGCCAAATTTGTTGATTGGATCCATCTACATGTGGTATTTGTCTCAGAGTTACCCAACTTGGGGCTCAAATTGGGAACCCCCCGATTCAAGAAACAAAATTGATCATAGAGACGAGAAGTAAATATTTATCGATCCAAGACATATTAGTCCATATTTTAGTTCAAAACTACTATTAAATTAGCCCATTGGTTTCCATTTATTCTTTTTCATAAGTACATTTCATTTTCATGGAACATTTTATTAATATGCATTATAAAAATAACTTCTACTCGATGGAGAATCGAACCGGCCTCTTTCCATCCACGTTTAATGCTATTTTCTCAGGAACTAGATTTTTCTCTGGATGACGGTTTATATTGTATTTTAATGGACTTTTTGGGAGTAGTGTCCTCAAATTTGGAGCTAAAATTCAGATCTCGATTTACACCTCGGGGTATATGATATTTTTTTTTATTCCAAATTTTGTCAAAATCAACCCATTAATTTAGACTCCAGGCATCTCCCGAGACGAAAGACAGACATTTGAACTCAGGGGACCTCAAAACGGATAAATCCATCAAAATCTCAAACCGAGTTTTCGCGCCATCACAATACTTTCTCTTTATACTAAAAAAGTAAAAGTAAATAAATCTTATATTATGGGTTTCATTACATGTCTATCTACTTATCCACTTTAAAGAAGCAAGCAAAAATACGTTCACAAACTAAGGAATTGGCAAATAGAACAGATAAAAGCAACAACTGACTTCTATAAACAATAAATAACGAGCGGAATCTGTTTCCCGAACAATTACAATTTCAAAACAGAACATGTTAACTACATCTCTTAGGAACGGGGCAGTAACAGATGCTCTGTTCAAACAGTCCAATCCTTACTCTTAACATTTCAGCTAGGCAAATACAAGTTTTATTACCAACCACACAGAGATTAAACAACTCTAAAAATAATGTTACTTACTTTTTTAAAAAAAACCGTTATTAGTTCTAATTATAAATTAACAGTAAACCAAAAAAACTCGTCTTCCTTTGAAAAAATACCAACAGTAAAAAGTAAAAAAGAGGAATTTGGTCTGTTAAAGAAAAATTCTTGTCAGATTCTTTAGAAAATATTCGGTAGATCTTTATAAGAGAAAATATTCGATAAAATTTAGTTAAGTTTTAGTTCAGGCCTTCCATTCTAGCCGTGTTCTCGACTACATATTCGATATAATCGTCAGAATATGGCAAATTTAGCTGTTATGAAAATAAATAATAAAAGTATATAATAAGTAATAATACTAACCTATAAAAACAAAGATTTTATTATAAAAATCCTTTGTCTAGATTTATTTAAACCTATATATTTGTAATATATTAAATTAAAGAAAAGTATATTTAGTATTAGCCCGAGGCAACGAGTTTAATTTTATATTTAGAAAAAAGTAAAATAAAGTAAATTAATTTAAATAAATTATTATGTCTATTTGAAGACCAAAAAATCAAAACAAACCTTTTTTATTAGAATAAATGTGGTTGCCTTAGCTTAGCCGTTAATCATTTCGAGATGCGTCATCGTCGAGAAATTACTCGATTCTATAAATAAATATATTATAATTTTACTGCTAATTTATTCAAGTAATTAACTTTGAATTGTGTTCCTTTTTTTAAATCCTTTATATTAACTTCACTTTTGTGCCTGGGTGCCTGGGGGAGTGCCTGGGGGAGTGCCTGGGTGCCTGGGTGCCTGGCGTCAACATTTTTGGAAGGCTAGTTAACCCTCTTCTACTTATCCGATCGAGCTGAAACTTGGCACATAGACTCTCTACCAATACAACAACATTTTAACAAATTAATTAATTAATTAAATTTAATTAATTAATTAATTAATTAATTTTTCAATTTAATTAATTCTTTTTTTATAAAATGAATGGATTAAATAAATTTTAAAAAATAAAATAAAAAAATAATTAATTAATTAATTAATTGGTTGGTATATAAAATCTTTGGAGGGCTAGTTAACCCACTTCCAGTCATCCAATCGAGCTCAAACTTTGCACATAGACTCTACCAATATAAAAACATTTTAACAAATTAATTAATTAATTAATTTCATTAATTAATTAAATTTAAAAAAATTATCTTTTTCAAAATGAATGGGATAATTAAATTTAAAAAAGTAATACAATAAATAAAAATTCAATTAATTATCCAATCTTGCTGAATCTTGGCATTTCGACTCTCTACCGGTACAAAATCATTGTAACAAATATAATAATTAATTAAATGTTACTAATTAATTAATTTTAAATTATTTATTTCAAATTGAAACGAATGAATACCAATATTTCCCTTCAGAACTAAAATGCAAAAATATAAAGGATTTATAATAAAAACTTGGTTTTTATGGGCTGGTATTATTAAAATTTATCCCTCACAGGCGACATGTTGTGAGTTTCGCCGGAACTAACGTGTGGAATTCACGATTATGACTGTTCCAGGAGCAGGCGGCTGTAATCTCTCAGCGATCGACGCTATCGACTCAACGATTGTTGCTAGGGTCGAATTTACGAATTAAGTAGTAAAATGTTGTTTTTATTAAACTTCGTTCTACTAATTTGTATCCTGTCAAAAGGACATAAAAACTTCAAAATAAATGAGTGACATATTGACAGCGAATGTAAGTGATAAAGAAGTTTACAACAATGTATTATAATATTTCCTAAGCTGTTAGTTGACTTAAAGAATGATTAATGAGTTGTTACGGGGAAAATAGCCAGTGTTACACTCGGCATGAGGTAAAACATTTCTTATCATATTATATAAATAAAAATATTAGTGACATAATATAATCATGTAAAAGAAAGGGAAAAAACTATGAGAATTGACTATTCCATATAAGAGGCAAACCCAAAAAATAACAACAAAAAAAAAACAAGCGATATTTTTAAATGTTGTCTCATTTGATTTAGCTTAATAAGATACCTATGAAAGGACACCTCTCTTTATTAATTTTTCCTCTCCCTTCCCCTAAGAAAATTGATCCACCCCCTAAAATTTTAGGGGATCTTCAAATTTACCTTAGTTACCCACCCTATATTTCTTTTAACATTTAAATACTAACTCCTTTGTCTGACAGGGACTGAAAAAGGGATATTTAGTCCTAAGAACTTTGGGACAAAGGAACATCTGCACTTATTTTGATTGTTACTCCCCTTATAAAGAAAACAGAGGGGAGTAATAATCTAAAGAAGGCGTACGAAATGTTCTTCTTCTGACTGTTACTCCCCTTATCAAAACAGAAGTGTGATATTCCTTTGTCCTAAAGTAAATTAACGAAACATTGCTTTGGCTTAATAGTTATGTAATAAGTCATTTATATTCTAAAAACTCATAGGGGAGTAACAATCAAATGAAGTACCGGAACATCACACTTCTGTACGTAAATATACAATACCACGTAAGGTACTAATATACGACTAAGTCTAATTAACTATTGAGACAAGGATATACGTTCACATTAAAGTTGAAGAAATTTGGGGTGAGTAACCAAGTTAATGAGTGTCCAAAAACAAAGAGACAGAGCTAATACATTATAGTAGATTGCTTATGACAATAAGAATTTGAATATTGTGTATTTTTCCGGTAAATATGTCGTGTATATACTATGATAAACGGATATTTAGTCTAATATACATTAATACATTGGGACAAAGGAATATCACACTTTTATATACCAAAGTGTGATATTCCTTTGTCCCAATTTACATTAGACTAAATCTTCCCTTATCGTAGTAGTTATTTAGTCAAAGTGGGTCGGGAGTCGGGATTTAATTATTCTTCTTCTACGCCACATCACATATCTTAGTAAAACTGAAATTTAATGTTAGTAAACAATAATAAATAACGTTGTTAATAATATCGTTATTAAAATCTAACATTAAATACTCCTTTATATTTGTTTATAGGAGTATAGGGGTACAATTTTAGTTTAGTATCCTCCTAAAACGTCGTACCAAAATAAAATAGGAGGCAGGAGGAAAAACTTGAGTAAGGTACCCTCCATTAGTGTTAAGACAAAGGGATATTTTTAGTCCTAAGTACATTGGGATAAAGGAATATCACACTTCTATATTATATAAAAGTGATGATATCCCTTAGGCCGTCCGCACACGGAGCAACTCAAAAGAAACTCAACTGGAAACTCCAGTCATTTTTGAGTTTACTATGAGTTTCAACCTGAGTAATTGAATGGGACACCGCACACGGAGCAACTCATTACCAACTGGGTTTGCCTTCTGTCAACTCAAAAATGACAGGAGTTTCCAGTTGAGTTTGTTTTGAGTTGCTCCGTGTGCGGACGGCCTTAGTGTTAACGGTTAAAGCGGACTATTAATACATCATAAATAACATTTATTACGTTATTATTGCATCTGACAGTAAAAAATAGAAAATATTTTGTCAGCGTTTACTGAAAACAAATTAATTTTCTGATCTTTAATCAACAAGTGAAATGGAAAGTCATTTCTGATATGAAATTTGGTAGTCGTTGGTAAAAAAGTATGATCAAGGGGGGGGGGGCGGTAGAATCTATTTTTTGTTTAATATTTTTATTTGTTCACTAAGTATGTAATTTCGAAATTACAAAGATATGGGTTTTTTAAGTTTAAAAAATTTAGAAAAATAAAACATTTTTACTGACAGTTTAGCCAATTCTTAGGGCAATATGAGTTTTAAAAAAAGAGAATTTTCCTAACTATCGACAACTTTGTTTGGCTTCACTTAGTACATTATGACATTTAACCCTACCGAAAAGTTTAGCTTTCAAAGAAACTATACAGTTTCATTTCCGTTCGATACCAAATAGTTTAGATTGAGATAACGTTAAAGATCGCATTCTTCGTAAACGTTAAGATTCTTAAATTGTTTTTTATAAACTAAAACGTCAAAATACATAGGATATTTGATATCCGAAGTAGTAACCTTAAGTTTAAGAACTATAAGGATCAGGCCAGATGGAAACTTGATGTCTTAAGTTCCAATATCAATAGTAAGAAAGATACTATCGACTGCAAGTGAAAAGCAAAGTCTGACAACTGTCACAACTTTCTAAAGCCCCCCCCCCCCCTTTGATAAGAGATAAAGAAAATAACAAGTTTTCCATTTTCTTTCGCCCAGTACTAGATTAAAACTTTGAACATTTTCTTCAACTGAAATAATCAGAGCTAGATTAAACCTGGATCAATTTTAACTACACTCATGCCTTTATACTTTGTAAATAGGAGAGCTCAGATTTGCCAACTTATGTGAGGGAAAAAATAAAACCACTTGGTGGTTATCTTAAGGTTATTCAGTGATATTTTTGTTTGTCTAGTTGCCCTGACCTACTACCCGCCAAAATCTAGAGCTCTCATTGGTTCCCCTCCCGTGTTTTTCTTTTTTTGTTGATTTCCCTCGCTGTCGGAATAACAAAGTATAGTTGCATGAGTATACGGCCCCCGGCCTCATAAAGGATAGAGTTAACCGTAATTCGTTGCTTTTCAGGCTGCAAAAACTTATTATTATTGTTGTTGAATAACTAATATTCAATTTACAGCACTTCTTTTGATGGTTACTCCCTTTGTAAAAACAATAGAGGGGAGTAAAAATCTAAAGAAGGTATAAGGAATGTTCTTTAGACTGTTACTTCCTTATAAAAACTAAAGTGTGATTTCCTTTGTCCCAAAGTACATAGGACTTAACATCCCTTCGTAATACATAATAGTTATTTAGTCAATACTATACACTAGTACTTAGTTACTAGGTACTTTTTAAACTGCAAAAACGTTGTTAAACAAAAGTTAATACTATTAAGAACCTGTAAAATGTTTAAGCTTTAAAAGAAAGTTTTTATTTATTCGCTTATTCAATGATTAGCATATTCATAGATAGGATTTTCCCCAAATACTAGTCATTTTCATAAAATAAGTCGCATGTATTATTTAATTTCAGATACTTTTGTTGTTTGGTCAGCTTATTTCTACTACAAACTGTCACGGGAGTCGTCGATTTTGCAAGAGATGAAATAATAAAGAAAAATGAGGTGTTAAATTCCGGAAAACCCGTAGAAGTACCTGTTGACAAATTAAGGGAGAAAAGGGAAGCGCATGTTCATGCACGTAGAGGTCAGAGGCAGGTAGGCTTTTTCGAAACTTCCGGCGAAAACCTCTGCGAAAACGAATTCGTCACTCAAGACGTTCGAGGGCCGGGAATCAGAGACGACGAGAAGTTGGATAACGACTTTCGTTTTGGTCAGGGCCTGTACGAACAGGACCGACAAAACGCCGGGGCCCCGGAAAGCAATGCTAATATAATAACTAGAGAAGCTTACAGAAATCCAAAATTTCATTTGTTCCATAGCGAAGATGAACTTGACTTGGAAAACAACCCCAACAGGAAAGAACGTCAAGCCGATCAATACAAAATCGGTGACGATATTTTGAGAGGACCAGATAAACCTGAAGTAAACAAAAAATTCATCAATTTGTTAAGATGGAATAAGAACAAAGAGACGATTTCCGACCTCTTCCCTCCGGGCATTCAGAAAAACGAAATCTACCCGGTGAACGACGACATCGCGGATTTCGCCACTTACATGAACAAAACTTTTAAAAAGAAGACCAAAACGAAGAACGATATCTACCAGATCAACAGAGACGGGTATAGTGACCAAAACGAAGACAACGAACTGTCACCGGACTATTCCAGCAGCGTCAAACGTAAACCGGTAAATTCCGAGGAGAATCTGCCTGAAGACAACTATCTCGACAACGGTCTGAAAGTCAAGAAATACGCGGAGAACAATTTGGACGATTTCTTGTTCCAGACAGACGACACCAATAATTGGGAAAAGGCTAAAAGCAACTCTCAAAAAAGGCCGTTCAATCCCTACGGGCCTATATCTGTCGGCAGTTTAGTGAAGAACGAGGTGGTTAATGCAAACGAAGACGAAGTGGATTCTCCGGAATCGGTGGACCGTCCGCGAGATGATAGCAGCAGCAGTGTTGTGGGTGACGTTGTGCGGGAGAAGACCATCATTCTACCAGAACCTCTGGTGTTCAACAGCTCCCACGTGGTGGCTTCGTTTGTATACACCATGATCCCCTTCAGATCCCCGCTACTCAACCTTCTAGAAAACGACAAACACTCCAAATACATTATGATCAAAATTGATCCGGTTCTTCAGCAATCGAAAAGAAGCGGCTTGCTCGAGCCGCAGCTTATGGGCGATAATATCGAGTACACCTTAGAGAAGAATGTGATGCGAGTCATCGATAAGCTTATCGGCTCGAATTTTCAATGGGATTTCACTCAGGTAGAAGGTATACCGAGATCCAAACAGAATTATAAGAATATGAAAAGCAGATACTTCCGTGAATCGGACGACCAAAATACATTAGAAAACCGTCCCTCATCGCCAATTAAGATAAAACATTTTAACGGTGTTATCTCGTGAAGACTATAAAAAGTATTTTTATGTTTATGTGTTTAAATTTCATTTACTCGGGCATAAATAAAAGAATTTTTTATCTGTATAACTTGATTCTATATTATAACTAGCTGACCCGACAAACGTTCTTTTGCCATATAAAATATTTCTAGTGAATATTTTGGTAGATTAATAAAAAATAACTAACTTATTGTAAGTGTGT
>KZ651522.1:263198-280051 GCA_001010745.2 Gerris buenoi
TCAAACATTTTGAGCAAAATGTTTGCGCAAACCTGAGGTCGGAGAAATTTAGTTAAAAATCATGTTTGCGCAAACATCAAGCAGCCCCATAAGGCATATACATACACAGCCATACACGGTCAAACATTTTGAGCAAAATGTTTGCGCAAACCTGAGGTCGGAGAAATTTAGTTAAAAATCATGTTTGCGCAAACATCAAGCAGCCCCATAAGGCATATACATACACAGCCATACACGGTCAAACATTTTGAGCAAAATGTTTGCGCAAACCTGAGGTCGGAGAAATTTAGTTAAAAATCATGTTTGCGCAAACATCAAGCAGCCCCATAAGGCATATACATACACAGCCATACACGGTCAAACATTTTGACCGAGTATGGGGCTGTTTGCGCAAACATGATGTTTGACTTGTATGGCCTAAATTTGCCCGACATCAGGTTTGCGCAAAATGTTTGATCGTTATGGGGGCCTTGGAAACAAACAATTGAAGTAGAGGAGTAACAGGCGGAAAACCTACTAAAGAGAAATGAAGACTGATTAGACTTCACATGATTCAATTTGGAGGTCAGGCCAGTAGTATATGAGTTTAAATCTTTCAGAATCACTAATTTTCTAGCTGTACAAGGTTTTTCCAAACTAAATCATGGCATTTGGTGGCAAAGCCAGAGACCCCTGAGATTTTTTTTCATACCACTAAGAGTAGTAGTCAGATGGGAGGAAAAAGTCGAGCAATTTGGCCCTTTCTCTATGACTGACATTGGTTATATGAGTAGAATTCAGATGGGAGGAAAAGTCGAGCGATTTGGCCCTTTTGCTATGACTGACATTGCTTATATGAGTAGAATTCAGATGGGAGGAAAAGTCGAGCAATAGGCTATGACCAGACTGAGTTTGACATTGGTCATATTGGTGGCTCAATGAAAGCAATTGAGCATCCAGAAAACCTCAAACCAGTTTGGTTCAATTTTAAATGGTCTTAAGAGGTGAAAGCTATGTATTAGAGCCAATAGTGCAGGTAAATGCTATCAATTAAATTTCCCTGATGTTTCTATTTTTTTAGAAGGCAGCAATTGTAATAGTGCCCATTGGCAGAAGTTAAAATGCAATCTTCTCAAGTAGTTCAGTGTTACGTTAAGTGAAGTCATAATGGTCAATTAGCCACAATTTCAATCAATTGCTCAATTTCAATAAATTTCAAGATGCTTATAGAATTTGGTAAAGCTATACCAATTTACTAATACAGGGTAAGGCAGAGAACCTTGTTTTTTTCTAAGCAAGTTTTTAGTCAGTTTCTGCCATACCCTGTATATACCCTGAATTGCAATGGATTATTCAAGCCATGGATGCCTTTCAACATTCAAAAATGTGTTAAAAAAAAAATAATACTAAACACATAAAAACAAACAACATATAAAATAAATAAATAAAATTTTATACACAATTTTTTTTAACAAATCGACAGAGAAAAGGTAAAAAGTTATAACCAACATTGGTTTTTTTTTCTGAAACAAGGGTTACCTATAACAACATTTCATTTTGCTACAAATCAAAAGTATGCACATTACAAGTAGTGACTTTTGCCACTCAGATTGGCCAACCTAAATGAGAGATAAAATAAAGCCACTAGGCCTGTGGGAGGAATGGGGCCAGTTGGCCTGACCTTCTAGAATTAAAAATTTAAAATTGTGACTTCTCATTAGCTCCCCACCACAATTTTTGGGATTTTCCTATGCTGTCAAAATTCACAACTTATAACGCACATACTGTAGTCTGTCTGGTAAAGATTGCATCCTCAAAATGGAGAGGAATTTCTTCTTTTTTTTACTTTTAATACGTTGAAACCCACATTGCCTCTTGCACAGAACAAGTAAAAGGAAATTAACCCATAACAGAAAAAAAATGGGTAACAACATTTTACAATTTAACCGTCGAAATACAAATAAAATCTCAAAAGAACCAATATCTCGATATAAATGTGCTAAAAGAAACAATTCTTTTGTCTTATTTTTAATTTTTGCAACAAAAAAAAGTTATATATAATAAATGGACCTTTTTTTTACAATAACAAGTGTTAAAATTGGAAATTTTCGTTTACAAAAATCTTTTTTTTTTTTTTTTTTTTTTTCTTTTTTTTAATTTTCACAACTTTTGTACCAATATTTTCAGCAACATATTTACAAGAAAGTCTCTTAGATAAAAGAAAAAAAGGCTTTTTTTGTAACTATACCGAACAGTCGATTTCAGTCATTCTTGATTACAAATAAAACAATTAACATCGAAACCATCAAATTTAAAATTCTAAATAGGGGCAGAGATTACACAGACTTTAAGGTTATTTTGTTTATAATTTAATATCAAATATTAATATTCATCATATAAAACGTAATTATATTTGTATTATTTATTATGTATAATGTCAATCAATATTCATAAAGACTTTGTTTCTTGACAATAAAATCATTAACTTGGTCAACAAAGATATTAGAAGTGTGGAGACAGGGTAATAAAAGCAAAGGCCTCTACAAATTGTAAATCTTGTATAATCTTTTTTTATGTATCAACCACAATCAGTGCAATTGAAAATTTCTTTGAGGCAGTGTCTTAATCATGTCTAGACTATCATTATAATTGATATAATAGGAAAAAAATCACATATATGTTTTTAAACAATTAACTTCGGTTACTAAATTATAAAACATACGACATACTTTTTTTAATTTTCTTTAATTTTAAATAAATGATTATGTTGAGCTTATGTTGAAAATATTATCTGGAAAATTTAAGCAAATTGTGAGAATGGTTGTGATACAAACATTAAAAATAGAAATTACCTAGAGGGATAATCATTCCGGTTTTTTTAAACCATATCTGTCAAATTTAAATTTATGAAAACCATACAAATGCGCACTTTTTTACATAAACCACTGATAATTAGCAATCAACNTTTTTTAAAAAAAATAATTTTAAATTTAAAATAAAACACTAGTCTTTATGAATACTATTAATTACTTTTTGTTTAATGAAAATTTTATATTATTTTTTCCTTCTGTTTTTTTTTTTTTTTTTTTTTTAAACACAAAATTTTGTTTTATATAGTATTATAAATGTTGAGATTTTATGAACGCTAAAAAAAAATGATAAAACATAACAATTATCAGATTTCTGTTTTAACTAAATAATTTCAAATAAAACCTTTCAGTAATTATCACTATTTGATGAAATAAGTAACCATATTATGAAGGAAATAATTCAATGGTTTTATCTAAAGTACCAAGCATTAAATGATAACCAATTTAAGAAAAATAAGTTTGGAGAACAAATTTTACTGCTAGTAGTTAGAAAAAAATCAACTAACCAAAGTTATTAAATTTTGCCATTTTCTTGTCTTGGATATGGGACATAAACTCGTTAAATGAGTAACAGGGAGTTAGGAAGATATAGGAGGTGTTCATTTGTTGAAAACAATGCAATAATGGTTGCCTGAAACTAGAAATTTAGTTGCATCATAGACAAAGTTCCTTGGTTATCACTAAAATTAACAAAATTTAAATTAAATTGCAGAGATTGATAGCCCCACAGAGCACCTTCATACATTCATGGTTTACTATTTAAACGATAAATCTTCACTATTTGGCCCACCTATTTCTAATAGTCTGATTTACTTGCAATTTTTGCAAGCTGTTCCTTTTTACATTATAAAAACATTTATGGTTGAACCATCTCGATAAATTCAATATCTTTTCAAACGAAATACATCATAAAGTGTCACTTTCTAAGAAAAATAAAAGAAAATAAAGTTATGGTTAAGGTTTGTTCTTTTCGAACAAACCTAAGCGTAACCTTTCATCCTGCCCCTAAGAAAGTGAAACTTTATGAATTAATAAAAAATAGACTCAATTAGTGTGGCACATAGCTTCCTCGCATCTTATCATGTACTTTATTGTTATACTAACATTAATGCTATATTACTTTATTGTTATATTGTCTATTGTTTAAAAAATATCAACAGTTTTTAGAGATCTTTAACACATCATAGAATGTCGCTGTTGGTTTTACTAAAAAGTTGTATCCGTTACCTTCGGTAAGCTCGGAAGCAAAAACTAAATAATTGGACTATTAAAAATCGATGGGTCAAATAGTGCAGATTTACCATTCAAAAAACTAAATAATAAAATTTAAACATATAAAAATGGTAAATTAATTAATAAACAGGATGTTTAATCAAATATTAAATTAAAATTAATTAATTAACATAGTCTGTTAATTTGACCACCATCTTATATTAATAACCTGATAAAATTACACATTTTAATAGATTCCATGAAACAAACACAATATTTTAGTAAAATAGCTTTCTCCACATCAGTTTTATTGAGATGAATCTGACATTCAACCTGAAGTTATCATCAGTTCTAGAAGAAATTTTGGTAAACTAAGTTTTTTTATCATTAGGATTTTAGGTTTACAACTGTTCTTATTTATGTTTTGACTTTGATGATATCTTTTTGACTTTGATGATGTCTTTTTGACTTTGATATCTTTTTGACTTTGATGATGTCTTTTTGACTTTGATGATTTCTTTTTGACTTTGATGATATCTTTTTGACTTTGATTTTGTCCTTTTGACTTGGATGATGTCTTGATGTTGATAATTATGTTTCTCATTAATAACTGTTATGATAGTGTTAATTTGACAGTAAACATCAATAATAAATGACCCACGAAAGTGATTAAAATTTGAGTAGATTTTAATTATTGTGGTTAAACAAAAAATTAATCAAAATTAGTCTGTTCTTGTTAAATCAGGAGGTCAAATCAACAGATTTGAAAATCTATGCTAACGTTAATTTTATGACTAAATTCGTTAGTTAAAATATTAATAGAAAAAAAATAACAATTTAAAATCTCTATTGTTAAGAAATTAGTCTTAAAAGCATAAAAATAATATAACTATAATTAAAAAAAAATAATAACAAAGAAAAAGATTCCAAAAATACAATTTTAGTAGGAAGAGATTTTTATATTATTTTTTTAAATTTATCATTATTATTAAAAAATAAACAAAATTTACAATAAGATACAGTCTATATACACTATCTATAAATATATAAACTATGGCAACCCTGATAATAAATCCTAAATTACCCTAAACAACTATAAAACTTTGTTTATATTTATTTGTTAATATTTAAGCATATAAAAGAAGCAGTTTTTTGTTTATAAGTGAGCTTACTAATGTTTACTTTTAATATAATTACAGTTAGAGGGAGATTACAACAGATCAAGCACTCACATTATATTGTTTCTATAATTTGGGCGTAGTTTGTAGTATGGAAATGAAAGACGAAATATATAAATAATTTAAAATGATCGACACGAAGTGTTAGGACTTATCATTTCATCATTAGCCTCCGATCATAAATAATCACTATGATTTTTAACTCTTCTGATCATTTTGCTTTAACTCATAAAATGTTTAATAATTAACAAAATTCAAAGTGTAAATCTCTAATAAAACAAAATATTCAATGTCGAGTAGGTCACGATATAAATGTTTGATTTTAATAAAACAAAATATTCAATGTCGAGTAGGTCACGATATAAATGTTTAACTTTAATAAAAAAGAATATTTAATGTTGCGTAGTACACGATATAAATGTTAGACTTTAATAAAACAAAATATTCAATGTCAAGTAGGCCACAATATAAATGTTTGACTTTAATAAAGCAAAATATTCAATGTCGAGTAGGCCACGACATAAATGTTTGACTTTAATAAAAAACAAATATTTATTTATTTTTACTCTGTAACAATCTCTTTAGTATTTTATTTTAAAGTTCTCAAAATGTGTCAACCAAGATCTTAGTATTTACACTTAATAGTAAAATTGGTTGACCAGTATGTTGTTTCTCATTTAAAAATTAACTCAATTATATTTAAAAAAAAAAAGAAAAATCGGCACCACAGGCACTTAAATCAAATTCTGCACCACAGGTACAAATACTGTTAATTATTTCTTAATAATAAAACTAAAATAAAATTACTTACATTACAATACAACATAATTGACAAAAAAACACTAGATTGAACTAAGATTGTTAAACTGTGGGAAGTTGAATTTAATTATTCATATCTGAATAAAGATTGAAGGTCCTACTGTAACAAACAGCTAACTAAGTAAAATTACCCAGCTTTTGGCTTTATTAAATATGCTATTAATAAAGTTTTATAGGGCATAAAGTTTGTGCCAAATGTTTGTCACATTTTCAAATGTTGGACACCGCAGAAAAGTAAAAAAAAAAAAAAAATGGGGTGGGGGAGCGTTTCAGAGTTCATAATTTTAAAATCCTGAACTCTGAAAGATTGTAAACTACCTATTCTTACAAATTCTAAGATAAAAACAAATACTGGTTGTCACACATTTATACTATTTAGTAAATAAAGAAGAGTAATAAAACAAGCCTGACTGTAAGAGATTGCTTCGAGTGCAAGAGATCACAGGTTCGAATCTAGCAAACGGACAAATTAAGACAAATTGAATAGCTCAAAATATTTTTAACGGTGTAAAAGATTTAGTAACAATTTTAACCACCAAATAGCTCGACCGTCGGTAGTAGTCTAACACAGGTAGATAAGAGGGGAGTTGGAAATCTTTCCGTTTAAGGATTCTATGATCGCTGGAGCAGGTATTCCATCAGATATGATTCAACAGGTGATACTAATAATACTTGTAAGCCCTAGCGCCTCGTGCGTCTTTACACGATAAATATACTATATATTTATAAATGTCTTCCATAAATACTAAAATACAACGCCCATAAATTAATAACAAATCGTTAAACGAAAATATTATTATAAATAGCTTTTATTATTTTTTTTTTAAAGGAAACTTAACAAACAAAGAAAATTAATTAAATAGCAACAATGGTCCTCTTAGTGTTTAAAAATATTACGACAAAAACAATTATTATAAATTATATATTGTTAGTTTAAATAAAATAAATCTCCATATAAATAAATAATAATTTCAATAAAAATAGTAATGAGAGATTGGCAAAATGGTCTAAGACTTAACTCTCATACAACAGAAGTTTAAATTTTCTTATTATCTGGATTCAGTTCCCAGAGCAATGACTAATTTTTTACGTCTAATAACAACATTATGTCCAACCATATATGTCAATCAGAACTTAAAGAAAAAACAAATATATTAACATTTATGGGAAATTGCAATTTTTCTAAAAATTAAATTTTATGGCCTAAAATAAAAAATACAAGAATATATACAAATACATAATTATTATGTAATAACAAAGAAACACAAAAAAAATAATTTAATTGCAGTCAAACATTCATTTTTTTAAATTATAATATGTAATTATTATATAAAACATATCAAAACTCCAGTAACAACATTTATTTTTAACAAATAAAGTAAAAATGAACATGGCAAAAAAAAAGTAGGTAGACAGTGGTCAGTCAGAATTTTGAGGGAATTAATTTTTTAAATAAAACATCAGAAGAAAATAACACAGTTTCAATGTTCTCTAGGGTTTTGAACTATTTTCATTTGTTTAAAATTTTTTAGGTTTTTTCTTTAACAAAAATGTTATTAGTGTTTGGTTAAAAACATTGGTATTTTATTTTTTTATTTTTATGATTTATTACTAAAGATAAAGTAAATATATATCATAAAAAATAACAAACAAAAATATGTAAGTGAACTCTAATAAATAATTTACTAAATTGTATCTTTTAAACATTCTGACAAATGAATTAATTTGATTATTTACCCAAAGAACATTAAATAGAATTGGACTAAATTTAAAGTATAAATAAATAATAAAAAATGTCCCCCCAAATTGACCACATTTAAAATCCAAAATAATACACAATTTATAATATAATACAAATAAAAAATTAACTAGATATCAGACTTAATTTCAGTATAAAAATTCCTCCACTATATCATATACTTATTTTATAATTTTTTTGATTAACATTTATTTAGTTAATATTTTTTTTATTATTTAGAAGCAACATATATATAAAAATATATGTTGATAAACATTTTTATTTGTCTTTAAAGGACTGGCTAGTAAATAGTGTGGAGCTCGCTTGCCAGGGAAATTTATTAAATGAGAAGGATTTTTAAACTAAATAGGACTCGTTTGCAATTCATAAATAGCAAAATGCAGTGTGGCAGTGTAGTGCCTTATTCGAAAAGATTGATTTTTTAACTTAAAGGAGAAAGATTAAGCAGCTTATAGATAAGGTTGGAGAACCATGTGGAATCACAGCAAGCTATTTTAAATCACAGGGTGCTATATCGAGTCCCAGCGAGCTATGATGAATATCAGCGAGCTTTAATCATTACTAGCGAGCCATAATCTCAATGAGTTATGATAAATCACAGCTCAATATTGAAGATTAAACTATGTAAGAACTCATTCAAGCCTTTGTGGATTTCAGCGAGTTGCGTTTAAACTCGTCTGATGATAACCGTTTAGTTGTGTGGTGCTCGCTTGCCATTCATATAGTTAATCCATCGGCGAGCAGTACGGCTTAATATAGGATCGGAGTCTATAGTAGCAAGAAGAAGTAGTTGATTGATATGAGTAGCATGATAATCCCACCGAGCTATATTCGGTGCACAGCCAATGGTAACGTGACGCAGATCGTAGTTACTACCTGTAGACACATTAAAATAAAATATTAACATTAAAATAAGTAATTAAGTAAAAACAAGTACTGATTATGTGGTTGCAAAGTTGAAAATGTACTCTCTGAAATCATATTTAAGCCGGGTTTACATGGGTAGAGTAAACAGGAGAGTAGAGTAGCGTGCACTGTACTTCACACTCTACTAATTTTACTAGCTACTCTACTCTACTGAGCGTTATGTCGGGTTTCTACGGGTAGATTTACTCTACTCTCCTGTTTAATCTACATGTGTAAACCTGGCTTTAAACACAAGATGTCTGGATTCTATTCCCACATATATATGAGATGCATTAATAATGTGTTTTTAAGCCCCCTGCACATGATCAATATTAATGTCAATAATATTATTGAAAATACTATTACAGGTTCGAATCTAGCAAACGGACAAATTAAGACAAATTGAATAGCTCAAAATATTTTTAACAGTGTAAAAGATTTAGTAACAATTTTAACCACCAAATAGCTCGACCGTCGGTAGTAGTCTAACACAGGTAGATAAGAGGGGAGTTGGAAATCTTTCCGTTTAAGGATTCTATGATCGCTGGAGCAGGTATTCCATCAGATATGATTCAACAGGTGATACTAATAATACTTGTAAGCCCTAGCGCCTCGTGCGTCTTTACACGATAAATATACTATATATTTATAAATGTCTTCCATAAATACTAAAATACAACGCCCATAAATTAATAACAAATCGTTAAACGAAAATATTATTATAAATAGCTTTTATTATTTTTTTTTTAAAGGAAACTTAACAAACAAAGAAAATTAATTAAATAGCAACAATGGTCCTCTTAGTGTTTAAAAATATTACGACAAAAACAATTATTATAAATTATATATTGTTAGTTTAAATAAAATAAATCTCCATATAAATAAATAATAATTTCAATAAAAATAGTAATGAGAGATTGGCAAAATGGTCTAAGACTTAACTCTCATACAACAGAAGTTTAAATTTTCTTATTATCTGGATTCAGTTCCCAGAGCAATGACTAATTTTTTACGTCTAATAACAACATTATGTCCAACCATATATGTCAATCAGAACTTAAAGAAAAAACAAATATATTAACATTTATGGGAAATTGCAATTTTTCTAAAAATTAAATTTTATGGCCTAAAATAAAAAATACAAGATTATATACAAATACATAATTATTATGTAATAACAAANTGTATATTAAGAATACTATTGACAGTGTGTGGGCCACTTTAAACTGATAATTTTATAGATGTTTTTGGTATTTCTTCATCCTATAATGAATTTGGTTATGATGAAAAAGAATTAAATAAATAAAAAATATTGTCAACAAATTTTAATCATTAAGCAAATAATTATTAAGGTTGTTTTATTAATTTGCAGTTAAGTGCTATATTCATTTTATATTTACTGTCCCTTAGCAGGCAATTAAAATATAACATTGAATTGCTGTTGGGTCTTGAGGAAAAATAATACACTCCCTTTTTGCGATAAAATTGATTTATATACAGACCAGATCCATTATCGAAGAGCGGAAGTAGTTTCTTGAGTGAAGTCATGCCTTGCTGGAACAAGAAATCAGCTTCTCTTGCCTCCTTCTCTGGTGCAACACTCTTCAAATCGTACAAACCTGCACAACAATTAATTATTCTTATTAATCACAAATAGATAGTAGTGATAAGGCCAACAAAAAAAAAAAAAAAAAAAAAAAAAAAAAAAAAAAACAGTAAATAAATTTAATATTAAACATTTGTTAGTAACATTTGTTAAACGAAGAAGGACAAATTTACAAACACACAATAAGAATTTAAAATCGTATGAATTATTAATTGATTATTTATTAAATAATAATTGAGATTTGCCTTCACAGATAGTTGTTCTGCTAAAGTTGGTCTTAATCAAATTAGTCCCTCTGTAAATAGATAAAGCTTCTTAAACTTTTTGACCCCAGAAAGACTGCAGGGACAGAAGATAGAAAGCACGCTCCTCCCCTGAAGGACTGCTCTAGAAGTTCTTTACTTATGCCGTGTTTGATGCTTAATTCTAAATTCTGAAGAACTGCTGTGGAAATCCAAAATTGGTATTAAGTAGTTTAGTTGCAGTAAGGGAGGCTTATCATACCTTTACCAGTGAAAAGGGGTCAAAGGCATTGGGTTTGAAATTATTTCAGATAACTGCTAATTTTATACTTTTTTTACCCTATGGAAGCATTTATTACGCCTGTAAATTTTGGAATGGTTTCTTGTTTTTTTTTTTTTTTAATTTGAAAAACATACCCTACCATATGAAAAATAATTAAAAATATTGACTAAGACTAAGTTTTAGTTAGAAGTGTACCAATCGTAACCGTATCTCACAGATCTTTATTACTAAGAAGGTAGTTGTAACAGCAAAAGGAAGGAAACTACTGGATTTAGAGTAACTGCTTACGTTAAGTGTTCAATTACAGGCAAAATTATTCAAAATTACCACTCATATAAGCAGAGGGGGTAACTAAGAGTTATAATTGAAATGTAGGTCAATAATATAGAATACGAATGCCTTAAAATACTTCTGAATAAAAGAAATAACTAGGCATTGCGTGGCTCTATCATTGAAGCAAGTGTATTCTTCTGACCAAACATCTCCTTTTCAATTCTTATAAAATGTATGACTTCACTAAGCAAAAACTTCTGTTTGTATCAAGTTGAAATTTTACATGCCTGTTTCAATTGTACTTTAGGCAATGGAAGTTTGATTAAATACTTTGCATTAGAACATAAGATATCAGTAAAAATGTTTTCTCTACTTTAATATGTTTAGATCCGCTTTAATAGTTTTAACGCGGTTGGTTTTACTACAAAATGTTATTTTTGTAAAAAAATGTCTTTCTCATCGAATAGATAAAGCTATAATTTATTCCCATTCTAAAATGTCAATGTTAAAGCACACGTTTATGTGAGCGTTGCATGCGAATGTTTGGGCAGTCAACCTTGTCCAACGAACTCGTCCTGAGCATCGGTAAAATGAACATGTGTATCAAATTTAATCAAAATCCGTCAAATTTTACTCGAGTTATCGTCGTACATTTTAGACACACAGACATGGAGCATATTTCGTTGAATGTAGGAAGAGCAATAATTTTTTTTTTTTTTTTTAATAATAATAATAATAATAAAATAGTTTACTTAGAAAAAGAGAGGGAAAGGTGTGTTATATACCTATTAATGAGTATATGAAGCCGTTGAGTACAAAGCTGGAAGGCTGAGTGGGATATTCCTCATACCAGGGTAAAGAATTGAAGAACTTGGTCAGTACACCACCGGCAGAGGAAGGAGTAGAGAATGGTCTGAGAGCTCGAGAAGCTGCCTCCAGATATCCTTCCCATCTAGAGATGTGGTAGGCTCTAGCTAGTACAGATATACCATGACCCTGGCCCATAGCTGATACCCTAGATAACACCGTCCACATTATTACCTAAATATCATCATTCAGAAATTATCATCGTAATTAAAAATATATATATATTATATGCTGCTTGTTGGTCTCTTTTAGTAGAAATTGCTATCCCTTATTTTAATCATAAGGGGATAAAATATAGCATGAATAACTTAATCCCTGCATTTTACCCATATCAGGGCATCTTCAAGCATGAGTTTTAATCTATTTTTGATGCTGATAAAAAAGGGGACATGGATAAACCATTGGGTTGTTTCAATTTGGTAGGGCACTTAGAAATAAAGGCTTTTAACAGGAGTATTAAGACTATAACGAAATTAAATAATTAATAGAAAAAAGTTCCATGAAAACATGATTAATACATAAAATAAATAAGATAAAAAGTTTAAGAAAAAGAAATTGCAGATTACTCAATAAAGGGACAAGTTGAACGTATTTTGGATAAACACAAATAATCAGGACAACAGACTAGGGAAAACACAGCTTACAAGAGGACAACTGCCTGATAAAAACACAGCCTATAAGAGGACAACTATCTGATAACTCCTTGATATACAGAGGAAAACCAGCTCACCAACCAGGAGGAAGAACTACAACTTGGTCCTGCACCAGGGAACAGACTGTCTTACCACACAGGCAGTTCACCAAGAATAGAACCTCGTAAGCTTTGCGCCTCTTAAATAAAGGTTCAAGACAGAGGCGCTCACAAATAGAATCATACCCATAGAAGACACGCCGGTACCTATACTTCAAATAAAATGTGCGAACAAAACTGCACTAAATGTTCTCAATAGAATTAGACTTTGTTAAACCAACACATTCCACACAGGAGGCACATATTCGACACACATATTCGATCGTATATTTGATATTCCCAAACTAGGTTGTAAAAATACAACAGTACTGTACCATCCAGGTTTAAGATCTTTCATTCCTTGGACAACTTTCCTCCTAACAGGTATAGGCCATGCTCCAGTGACTGGATCCTGATTCTTTACAAACCACTTCGCTGCGGAGTAGAACTGACTAGAGTGACCACTCCAACCCAGCGTCAAGTTATCAAGTTTTCCCCATCCTTCTAACAGCACCGACCACACCTTAACAACAAACACAAAAATCAAATTACAAATATAGCAGTAAAACCTGCTAAAGTTACCACCAGTGTATATTGACCACAGGGTCTATGTGACCACTTTTTCATGGTCCCTTTCGAAATGCAATACTTCCTGTCCATTTTCTTCTGCTTATTATGACCATTTGCCTATTTGGATCAGTGGCCACCTTTTTCTGGTCCCTTGAAGGAAATTTTATTTTGGGTTAAAGTGACCAAAGTAAAAAGAAAAAATAATAAAAATAAAATTTTAGTGAGAATGCCTATAATAATTTTGAAACATTTTGATATTAATTTAATTTCTTAGAACTCATATACTAGTTGTTGCCAATATTAATAAAACCCACTTTACTTTCTTTTTATTTTATACAAATTATTAAGGAGGATTTTTATTCAAAGAAATTAATAAAATGAAATAGTTCTTGCTGGTTCTAAGAGTTAACCTTAAAAAGTAGGTACATTATTTCTCTGTATTTTTATTTATTTATTTTATTTTATTTATTTTTATTTTTTCTTCTTCTTCTTCTTTTTAACTTCATCCTCATTTCTTTGGAATATCTCTTTCTTTTCTGTTAGCAAATTTTATTTCTAGTTTGATTTAGAGGAGGGAAAGGTGTAATTTTTTTAACTTTTGTGTTTTCACGAGCATTGTGTATTTTGTGCTGAAATTACCACAAAATATGTTTATATTTTACAATTAAACATAAGTACAATAAATTTTGTTTTTCTTTTTTTAGCTTTAATGAAAAATTGTCTCACCTCGATTTTGCCTGAATTGTAAAATATTAGCTAATCACATTTCAGAAAGGTTTTATTTTTTTTTATCTATTTACAAATTTATTATTCTTTTCTATAAAGATTCCTTTTTTCACCTTTATGTGAGTAACATTACAGAAAAACCAAGAATGAGCACTTCCTTTTAACTCATGTTGGGTATGTTGCCCACCTGCCTAAGGTGTCTACTTTTGGATGGTGTCTTCAGTGGTCATTTCATCCAAGTTTTAATGTATAATGCAATTTTTTTTAGAGAATATAAAAAATTGAAACCTTAAGTTTTTTTGGTTTCATCAAAATAATGACAATCTTTAGTCCAACATGGGCCCTCATGGGTATGAGGGGCCACAGCCTACTTACCGGCTCTTTACAATTATTGTAGTGATATGTGGCCAGGTCAGTGCATTGACCCACACATCAACCATATTATCAAATTTCTAAGGCCAACAGACACTCCTATAGAGTAGTTATCCACTGACCCCATTATGGAAAACATTGTTTAAGGATAAGAAAGCAAGAAGTACCTTAAATTTAGATCTAAATAGTTTCTTCTTAGGCTTGCCCTGTATAGAAAGTCCTTTCTGCAGGTCTATTAGCAGGTCCCTGGTCAGGTGGTTCCAGCTATGACCATTGCAGTCCATACCATGGTATACATCATGATCCTAAAAACAACCAACAATTTAATTATAATACAAAATACAATTAAAATGGGAATTTACTAAAATTTATTGGATAGGCATAAATATCAAAACAAAACCTAACACAAAATACCTTGCATTATTAACTAACGAGAAATGAGCAGAAAAACTTGCTCTCATATCCAGACCAAACTTATCTAGTTTTGAACCTTGAGGTGAAAAATTGTGATTTCTTTAACGAGCTACAAATATTTGCAGTTATGTTGATCTCCTGTACCTCTCCAGCTAGAGCCTGTGTGTTTTGTGTTTCACCACAAAATATGGCTACGTGGACTCATTTCCAAAAGTTTATTTAAGCACAATACACACTCATACTTCTCACTCTTCTAGTGTCATTGGCCAGTAGTAAAGGTAGTTTTTCGACATAATTCTATCAGTATAAATTACTATGTATGTATATATGTTTGTATGTATACATGTTTTAACCAGCATGCCTCTTTATCAAGCTCAAAACTTGTGTAAAGTAGTCAATTTTCTACATCTTAATTATTATTGAGATAGAGGGAGGAGGCGCTGAAATATTGTTTGCTTACACTAAAGAAATGTCTATAACCGGCTCTGACCAATGGCTCTTACAGATACGCAACATCTTAAGGTTTATTAATATTTTGAAATATATACAATAAAAGTTCTAACTATTAATATCTTTCATCAAAATATACCAACATGCAGTTGCCTGGTTTAAGAGGCTTAACATCCTCTATGAATTACCTTGGCATATATATGAGTGGAAGAGCAGTTATAGTGAAGTCTCCATACTTCATCCTTTTCTCTGTTTATAAGTACAACAGACAGTGAAGAGTTATCAGAAGGCCTCAGAAGTAGATCTACACTCAGAACTATATCACTGTTCCTATCCACCTTCAGTTCTATAGGGTTACCACCTGCAAACAATGTAAAACAAACCCTAAGTAACACATAGAACACCAACATATTTTACATAAATAACAGTATATTTAATATTAGTCATTTTATTGGATCGTTAAGAGCTAGTAAGTAGGGTAGAATTGTGAAATTAACCCATTGAATGCGTAATCCAATTCATGAACCTACCTTAGTGACTCAATAAATCTACACGATTTTAAAAGTTAATTTAAAAATAAAAAAAATGTTTGGATCCACTGTGAATACAAACGTGAGCGGGCCTGACGGAGCCTTGCAAGATGGTTCAACTAAAGGCACGGAGAATAGAGCTACTGAGGGCTGAAAGAGAGGGCTTGGATCCACTGTGGATCTACCCGCCAGGCGCGTTAGCATGGTATGGATCCACAGTGGATCCACCTGCATTGAATGGGTTAGAATGTCTTTTTCAGTAAAGCTTTACAACAGGACTTAAGATTCTTCAACTGGAAACAAAGTCTAAACACCAACATATCAGGGTTCTAATGATAGAGAGGTGAGTTATGTTTTACATAATTCTTTAGATTCTTACTCCCTTATGTTTTTTCTAGAATATAAATGACTTTGACTAAATAACTATTAAGACAAAGGGATGTTTTTTTCCAATGTACTTTTAGACAAAAGAATATCACACTTCTGTTTTTATAAGGAGCGTAACAGTCTAAAGAAGAACATTCCTAACACCTTCTCAAGATTCTTACTCCTCTCAGGTTTTTTTATAAGGGGAGTAACAATCTAAAGAAGTGCCTTCAATACAATGAGATATTATTAATAAAAAGCATTAGTGTAATTTTATTTGTATTTAATTAAACTAGTTCTAGTATAATAACTTAGGTTTCCCAGCACTTCTTTAGATTGTTACTCCCTAATAAAAAAAGGGGGAGTAACAATCTAAAGAAGGTGTATGGAATGTTCTTATTTAAACTGTTACTCCCCTAATAAAAACAGAAGTGTAATGTTCCTTTGTCCCAAAGTACATTGGAATTAACATCCCTTTGTATTAATAGTTATTTAGTCAAAGTCATTTCTTTAGATGGTTACTCCCTTTATAAAAGCAACTGAGAGGAGTAACAATCTAAAAGAAGGTGTACAGAATGTTCTTATATAGACTGTTACTCCCCTGTTAAAAACAGAAGTGTAATGTTCCTTTGTCCCAAAGTACATTGGACTGAACATCCCTTTGTATTAATAGTTATTTAGTCAAAGTCAAATAATAATTA
>KZ651522.1:293362-313076 GCA_001010745.2 Gerris buenoi
TTTTATGATCATACACAGTGTATTTTTATGTGCAAAATAAATACAAGTCTTAATTATTACATTAATTTTTCTTTTTTTACCATCAATATCAATATTTCATAATCCCGATTTAGTGAACTACTCGATATATCGTATTTTTTCTTCGGCCCCTTGAAGATACGATATATCGGGATTCTACTGTATTTAGAGTTCCTCCTTATGGAGAAATTTGATTTGAGATTGATACTTAAAATGTAATAATCAATTCTAGACTAAGAATAAAAGATAAAATAATAATAATAAAAAATAAAGATAATTGATAAAATATGACATTTATCTACAGTTGCTCCTTTAGTTGATTTTAAGCTATAGATACACGAGGGTACAAAGTGTTAGCAACATACATCAACATTTGTCGAGGCACAAGAGAAACACAGATGTATTCAACCGGCAACATTTTTCTTTGTATTGATGATGACATGTATCTATCAACTTGTGGCTGGTTGTCCGGATACATGACAGTAACATCAACCATAAACATTTTGCCTGGTGTGTACTAAGCTTAAGAATGACATAATATGTTGAGCCAATCATTAATTATTGTTAATTTATTTATGCTGGTAATAATACCAAGTCAGTAATAACTAAATGTTTAAATCTAGCATAAACTTTATTAGAATACATTATTATGTGAGGTACAAATACAACCTTCAAGCCACTTTTTGATTACCTAGAATTTTTAACAGAAACTTTCAAAGATTATGTACAGCCCAACCTCCATATAATAAAACTGATGGTTCCCGAAAAAACTTGTTCCATAGAAATTTAGTTATATAGAATTTCTTTTACTATAGAAACATTTTACATAGAGAAATTGTGGGACATAAAAAAATTTCTTGAATAGAAGTTCACCGTATGGAGGTCCGACTGTATTTCTGATTACAATAAAGTTAATCAAAAACATACAAATGTATTAGATTAGTTTAGTTCTTACAGCATTTGCTATGAAAAATTTCAAAGTGTGTAATTCTTAATCGATATTTTTAACCCTCCAGAACTCAGAGGAAAGAGAGGGGTCTGAGCACTGCATGTCTCTTATATTCGGCAAGTCAGTTTTAATTTGACTTACAGACCATCTAGATTTTAAAATTCGGCTGAGAGAAATGTTTGTGGAGTTTTTTTTAAGGTAGATTCTTATTTTCAACTAACAAATCTGTACCCGTAGACCAAGTTACAAATGAATTTCTTTAACGAATGAAATTGTTTTAATAAAATACTTTTAAAAGGTGTTTTAAAGTTTCCTAGATTCTCTAATTTGTTCTTTATTGATCAACCCAACTCTTCAATTATTTTAACGGATCCTCTTTAACACCTAAAAGTTTGCTACAAATTAGAGTCTTCATCAGGAACTTCAACGACAGGTTGTTGATCTTTGGCCGGTCGTTTTCTTTTCGATGCTCTCTCAGGTTTGGCTTCTTCAGCTGCTTTCATTTCTTCTTCAACACTTGCAATTTTCTCCAACTAATAAAACAAGAAATAGACATTGTGTAACTTTCATATCATTTTATCGACCACAACCTCCCCCGTGCAGTCAGCGTAGCTGCTTTTAGAATGAAAACTGGGCACGAGGCACGACTATCTTTCGTCACACCCACACAGCATTAAGATTATGTCATCCCCAGAATGCCAGCTATGCGGACATAAGACCATGGACGCAGAGCATCTTAAAGCATGCACAGCCTTAGACCATTCCCAGGAGGACGAAAAACAACTTTTCACAAGTCCGTCTGTACTGGTCAGCGTGTCACAAAATGGCTCAACAGCCAAGAGTGGGCGTTGCAGTGGCGTGCGGTGGGTGTAAAATGTAGTGAAGCAGGACGGGGGGGTCCGGGCCCTCCCCCGGAAAATTTTAGAAAAATAGGATGCAAATGGTGAATTTTAATGCTATTTGAACCCAGTTCTACTATATCTTAGTAAGCAACGATACTTCAATAATTCTTAACAAGTTAATAAAATATGCATACTAATAAATTTAATTAAAACACGAGAGCAACAAGGAGTAAAATCAACTTAGGTCTATTATCTGCGTTTTGAATTTTTTTACAGTAAACCCGCTTTGAAAGATTACCTGATATATCTGTAATTTTTATGCACGTTTAAATATCGTAAAATTCAAAAATATTTTAGGGATTGTGTTAGTTTTAAATTCCAAGTTTACTGATTTTTACTTTAGAAATGTATATTTTTTGGCCTATTATTACAGTTAAAGTTTTACTGCTCGTTACTTAAGAAGTATATTTGTAGGCCTATTTATTAGAGATTTAAAAAAACTAAGATGACAATTTTTATTAACGGCTTTTTTATTTAGTATTAGTACAAATTTATTAGTTTTAGTACAAGTCTAGGTCTAATATGGGATATTATAAATGAACGGTCATCGGAATTTGAAGTCTATTGCAGTTACACTCAACGTTAATAGACAGTTAATAATAGGCTAAGGCTAAGATAATAAATATACGCTACACGCATTAAAACAAATGAAATAGAGCTGCGAGAGTGTCAATAGAATAGAGTGAAACGTTGGATTGACTGGCCCTTACGAGGAGTCGGGTACAAACGTCTGAGTTCGTGCGCACTCGGATTTACTCGGCTATCTTCGCCATCGGCTGAAGCTAGCTTCAGTTGCCTGCTTATTAGAAGGCTACCCTTCCCTTCCTCCGTCTCTGAGTTGGATTGCGCATGCAGCCTTTAACCCACGCTTCCACAGTTCCGCTTCACATGAATACGGATTGGAATATTTCGAGTCACCGTAACCAATGATAGCACGCTTTTAAACGAAACATCTTTTAATTACATGAATTTTACGTTTGCTGTAGTTTATAATATAAATATATCTATTTATCTATAAATATCACATATAATGTGAACAAATTAATCTTACATTTTACTTCAAAATTTTACTGAAGCAGTGCTTCCTCGCACCGCTCGCCACTGGGGCGTTGGTTAGTAAGTACATCATTTTATAGATTCTATAAAGTTTAGTTGTTTCTATCGAGATTTTGTAGAAGTTACTCATCGTGAAATCTCAAAGAGTAAAATAGAAACAATTACATTTTGATTTGTATGGCTGAGACTTCTTTAATGATCCTATCCTTCATGGGTAGGAGGGGGGAGGGGGGTGATTGAAAATCTTATCTTTAAGGTAGCCTCTTATCTTTAGGAAGGTGACAAGGTGTGGATCGCCTGATTTGAGCATGAGCAATTTTTTTCTCTGGGGCTGCATTAAAGATATGGTTTTCAAACATTGCCCCCACACCTTAAAAGAACTGAAGGACAGACTCACCGGCCATACTCATCGGAATGTGGCGGAATCTTCAGAAATCGTATTTATCAATGTATTGCTACTGATGGCCCCCATCTTATCAATTTGGGTGATTATCAGATTTTCTATAAATTGCACTGTTAGTTATTTATACCCATCAAAACTCATCAGTTGGATCTGCCACACCCTGTACAACATTTAAAATTCCAGTAAGCCGTTTCCATTGTCAGATGTTTAACATAATTTGCTATGAATGTTATTAGGTGAAAAAAAGTTATACATAAAAACACAGGGCATATATTAACAAGAAACTATTAAAATAAACTCACCAACTGAGGGTTCTTCCGGAAAAGCAGTTTAATGTCTTCAACGTTAATTGTACTTCTTTTTGCATGCCTTAAAACAAAAGAAAAAAAAAAATTTTGGAATGCATATACCATAGCTTAGATACACACCTGGAATGGATAGGAAAAGGAGAAAAGAAAACAGGAGTTGAGATTAAAGCCCCGTTTCCATTCTAACGAGTTGCAGGGACATGATGCGGGACATATTTCAGGCTTTAAGCCTTGATTCCATTACTAAAAATTTGTCCCGCAACATGTTGCAGACTGTTTCCATTTCAACAAACTCCTGCAACTTGTGCCGGCAACATGTTGCAGACGCAGACTGTTTCCATTTCAACAAACTCCTGCAACTTGTGCCAGCAATATGTTGCAGACTGTTTCTATTTCAACAAACTCCTGCAACTTGTGCCAGCAACATGTTGCAGACTGTTTCTATTTCAATAAACTCCTGCAACTTGTGCCAGCAACATGTTGCAGACTGTTTCTATTTCAACAAACTCCTGCAACTTGTGCTAGCAACATGTGCAGACTGTTTATATTTCAACAAACTCCTGCAACTTGTGCCAGCAACATGTTGCAGACTGTTTCTATTTCAATAAACTCCTGCAACTTGTGCCAGACATGTTGCGGGACAAATTTGTAGTAATGAAAACAGGGCTTAAATAACACTAAACTTATAATACTTATTCTCCTCCAGCAAAAGAAAACTAAAGAGGGGAAATTCTTGCTAAATAGGCTTAACTATGAGAGGTGTGAAAAGGTCAAACATACATGATAACACTGTGATTCAGGATACATATTGAAATAAAAGTAAGGATTGCAGCAGGCAATAGATCCTATTTAGTACTACAGGAGGTGTTTAAATCACTAAGAATCAGTAGAAAGAAGAAATTTGATACTATGTTTATTAAACAGGCCAGGGGTGATTTATTGTCCAAAAACATGGATCTAGGCAGAACAAGAACATCTTAAAAGTAGGAGAGAAGTTGTTTGGAGTAGTTAAAGAAGATGGATAGAGTAGAACATGGAAAGACAGAGAATAGATTGTGAAATAAAGAGCCACCGATTAAGATGATTGGCGTATATAGAAATAATGAATGACAAATATACATATACGAGTATACCTGTGAAACAATTTTACTGAGAAATACTGGGTGGCAGAAGACTGAAAGAAAATAGAAGGTTGGACCATGGCACTAGCTCCAAGGAATACATGTAAAACTTCACTAAAGAAATAAGATGACTCTAAAGAGGCCCAAAGCCCAGCCTTCTTGAAAATTGCTTTCCACTTTCCTCTAACTGGGCTAAATTATATTTCATCCAGTTTTCTTATTTTCCAAAAAAAACTCTTAATATGGCATTTCTTGACTTATTAAACCTGGCTGTCCATCCAGCAAACGGCATTTATTATGATAAAGGTAGAGCTTTTTCAATAAGTAAAAACATGGACTTTCACACACTAGTACAGTTTATGGCATTTTTGGAAACATTATAACCCTTATTACACCAATACAGTCTGTACCAAAGTAGAGTAAGTGCATTGACAGCGTGGAAAAAACTAGCAAATGGGGTAGGGAGCCAATGAGATCTTGAGATTTTCCTGGACAAAAGGTCGGACCAACTAGGCAAAGCAAAGATAAATGTCTCAAGTGCAGGAGGAGAGAGGCCCTCTGGATAAACACTGCTCCACCCCTACCCACAGTCCTAGTGGCTTTATTTTTTCTCCCAGAGAGGTTGGTCAATCTGTGTGTCACTCAATTTCCCGCGCTGTCAACGCACTAACTCTTCTTTGGTGCAGACTGTAGTTCCATATACACTTGATACGCTTTATTTTTTGTTAATATACACTTGTTTTGGGTGAATATGTAATCAATTTTGACTACTAAAACAATAATAAAATAATGGAGCTAAACCAATAATAATTACCCAGACTTCCATCAAGAACATAAGGATTAATTTAGAAGTTACAATACAAACAAGAAACTAACACGATTGTGTGTCTTTGCTCAACAGAAATAAAATTGAAATTGGGTAGATAGATTCAAGATAGCAAAAGATAAAAGTTAAATACTTACAGAGCAAAAGCTTCCATATCATGAGCGTATGAAATAAGTTTCTTCCACATGAACTCGGCTAATAATTCTTTTGGTTGAGTTTCAAAAGTAGATTCGCCCAGCAGCTGATTAGATTGGCCAATTTCATCCAGAGATTTAGATACTTGTTGATACATTGTTAATTTCAGTTTCTGCACATAAACAATTTGAGTCATTGAAAGATGTTCAACTGATGGTGTGGCCATTAATAGATGACCACATTAAATAGACATTTAAAATTGTAACATATTTTTGACTTAGGATATGATTGACTGAGTAGCCCTGGAATGCTAATGGTAGTCAGTTGTAACACAAATGACACATTCCACGCTTGTGAGTGATGGTTATGGGTATCCCATCTTCCTACAGTGCTTGCACTGGTTGGTAGCACACCTGCCAATGTAGCAGTAGAAGTCCTTTTGAGTATGCAACCGTTTTCTGGTAAATTCCTGTCAAAATTACTTTCTTGATTCAACTAACGTATAGTAATAAATGTATTTACAGTAGAACCTCGCTTACACGACAACCTCAATTACAAGTGCAATTTTCAAATCCTCTTGAGATTGCCATAACACATAATGTTAACCTCTATAACGCGACTATTATTAGCCAAACAACCTCAATAACACGGATTTTTTCCAATTCAGAATGTAACTCAGAACCTCCATAACAAGTCGTTTCAAGAAGTCAACCTCTATAGCACGACTCTATACAGGAATGGATCGACCTTGAACAAGTCTAGACTTTAAAACACCACTCCATTAACCTCGATAAAACGACTGATAGCCAAAATAACCTTGATAACACAACCCTCAACAAAAAGAGCACATCGATAACAAGACTGTTTCCCTCATCCCCTTGACCCACTTCTTATCGAGGTTCTACTGTAATTGGTTGTCGAATTGACAAAGGCTTAGCAATAAATGGAGTAACTTATTTTATTCTTATTTCCCATAAGTACTAGATAAAGGTCTTATAATGAATTATTGCAATAGAAAAAAAATGAATTAAATTATTGTAGAAGATACTCAGATCCTGAAGATATCTTCTACATAATGAAAGAAATTAATTTTAAGAGATGAATTTTTCATCCTCGGACTCTGATTTTGAGCCAAGTATTGAAGAAGGTATGGGGTCAGACACAACAAAGTCAAATTCTGAAATGGAAGATTGGCACGATGAAACATATTTTAGAATACAATATGCTTTTACAACCAACCCTATGACATCCGTAGAACCAATTCTTTATGAACCCAACCGAAGTGGCTGTTCACTTAATTTCAAATATATTCTGATATTCCTAGTAACTTATTTTTCATAAAATATTTGCATATCTCATTTAAAAAATGTAATCTCATTTTTAAATGTAAATGTAAAAATATATGTCTATGAGTTCTTAATAGTTTTCTGTTTATAAAATTGAAGTTTCAACCCCCACCCGAAAAAATATTTTCTACATAGTTTTTCTGTTAGTCAAATCGACGAAGGTTTAGTTATCAATTATCTTTAGCATTCCAGGATTAAAGATTAGACCCTCAGTCCAAAAAACATAACTGTGTTAATAAATAGTTAACAAAGAAATTTATTGAAAAATGGCAAATAAACATGATGACTTCAATAAATTATTTATACATAAGATTTTATTTTTTAAATAGCGACCACAATTTAAACTTATAAACAGTCATTTTAAGAAACATCCAAATCTCATAAATATAGCAAAAGTGAGCCATTTAATCTCTTAATATAATCCAACTACTCAATTGAAAAACTACAAATTAAAAAAGAAACAATTTACGTAGTTCACACAAATATTCTTGTACATATTTGTTAATTTCTTCTGATCAAGATCAACAAAAGTAAAAGGTTATTTTAGGATGAAGGGGTCGGCCAATTTACACACCAACGCAATGAGTTCATTTGGAGTGTTTTTCATCATGAGAAATAAGCAGGGTAGACTTATACAAGCTATTTCTTAAGAAATTAAGCCAAAGTACAGCCGCCCTAGAATAAAAGCAAACTCCAAAAAAATAGATTAACACAAATAAACACATTTATAATAAATTCATTTATTTAATTTAAACATTTTTGTTCTTCATTATTACAAAGATTAAATTAATTTTTTAATGACAATACATACAAATGATGAAGCACAGGTTAAATTAAAACTTTAATTTTACATACTTCATTCTAACAAGTATCAAAATGACTTAGATAATACTATACAAATAATTATAAATTATGTTTGAGATAAATTAGCATTTTACACTCCACTTTGTTTTCATATTAAATGTTATTAGGTTACAAACATTTCTAGTACAAATAATACATAAATTCTTATAAATTTAAATTGTCCATCCAAATATCAGTCATAAAAGGAGTTAGTTTGGCTAAAGGTAGACCAAGAAGTCATGGAAATCTGTGGAGTGCGCTAGTATCGTTGTTTTGGTGTCATGTATAGTCAGTTTTTAATAAAATAGACCACTGTCAAAAAACACAGTGTCGTTCTTTTGTTATTAATAATTTTATTTTGGATAACTTCTATATGTTTTTAGTACTTTTTTGTAACAGGCAACACTGTACCTGATAAGAAATCACTAATAAAAATATTATGAGGAAAAACAAACTAGCGATTCGCTAATATTTTGATTAATTGTCATGGAGAGCTATCATTTTTATAATATCAAATACATATTAGGTTTGTTCCAACCCCATTATTTGTAGTGTCCTTTGCATTTGCATCATCCCGTGGATTAGTGGATTGTACAAAAATCTTTTAGGATTAGTTGTGACTATAGTTCGTACAGTATAAAAACAAATAAAACAGGAAACCTAACAGATTGAAAACCTTCCTGTTGTTATTTGTGAGATTTTACATAACTGCGCATGTTATACAAACTATAAATAGGTATGATTGTCTTAGCACCCGACTGTACTAACTTCGGCAATACTGGGAAGACTTTTAACGAAGCTAAGCTTATGATTTCTCCCGGGTTCATGACTTCTTGGGGAAACTTTAGTGGAGTTCATGATTGAAGAAATAAATAAAGTCTCTCCACAAAAAATTTTGTTTTAAATAATATTGTAGAAAGACTTTCTTACGATCTTCCTTTAAAAGTTTTAATTTTAGTAATTAAATATTAATATTCTGAGAAGATTATTTTACATTAAGAAAGTAGAAATTGATGACAATTGAGAATTAATAACAAAGTGTAAAGTAAGAAATAAAATATAATTTTAAAATTATAAAATGCATATCAACACGAAATTAATTGTGGTGAGACAACCTGACCTCCCTAGATAACAATGAATAAATAATACTAAAATAAAATATAAAACAAATAACTTGTCCACTGCTAAAGTTTAAAAAAAAAAACACTTATAGATACGTTAGTCAACTATTTAGTAAGTGCAAGAGACACTAAAATTTGAAAATTCAAGTAGTAGGATAATGAGTTTAACTGTTCATTGCCAGGCACTAACTGCCTGAAGAAAATATCTTATTTATATTCCAACAGTTCATCATTATCATATGAGTTAACTCATTTCGGATTGAAAGGATTGAACAATGATAATTTAAAAAAAAAAAAAAAAAAAAAAAAAAAAAAGATAACTAAAAATAAGGAATAAACACATCTCTCTAATTTTATTGAAAAAATAAATTTAATTAACTACTAAAAACAGCAAAATTAAACCTTACTTAACTGTTTTTAGGCTGAAAAGTACAATTTCACTGACTTGACATTAAAATATTAAATCAGGCAGGAAAGTAATTAAAACAGTCAGGGAAATATTTCCCTGCATAGGCAGAAAAAGTACAATGTTGACCAGTGTGTGTCACAACAATCATTTTTTGTTTGTGTTTAGTTTTATTTCAGAGCAATATTATATTATTTAACTAAGTTTCCATTTTTTTCTATCTAAATAGCGTGAGTAGATAAAATATGGTATGCAACAAAACAAGGCAGCAAAGGAAACATTTATGCCTCATGTATTAATTTCCTGCTTCAGCAGTCAATTAGGTAAATTACATACCTGCCCCGGCAGTTAATTTTCATAGCCTGTCCTCGCCTCCGACTCGGAAGGTAACTTAATCACTCGTCAGTAAAATTCCATTTTGCTGCATAGTTACATAAATAACTATTATTCCTGACCAAGTGACTCTACTCCTTATCTGTATAAGACTAAATAGATAATTTATACTATTTTTAGGGGAAATTTAGGAAAGTACTCAACTGCAATGGCTCTAAATACAATTTATTATTCTAATTTATTTTTTATTACTCATCTGTAATAGTAATAATGTAATGTATGCGAGTGTACAGTATGTAAATAAGTAATACATAATATTATATAAAATAAAAAAATTGTAAATAAAAATGTAATTGCGAATATACACAATATTATGCAGATCAACTTGCTACATTTTATGTACAATTACTAATATTAGAATCAGTACTAGAGTGTTTACAATAGATAATAAAATTACCCAGTAAACTCAGGGAATAATAATTACTTTCTATGCTGGGCGAACACTAAACAAAGTGCAGGTATCCCAAGAATAGAACCTGTATTATTTATATGAGGAGGGAAAGTAGACGCCCTACACTAATTAGGGTCTCATTTTCTTAGTTACAATAATCTGATCATTTGGTTAATACCTGTTCAGGTCATCTGTGCTTTACTGTACTTAATAGATCTGTAATTAAAGAAACGTTTTTTTTGCCAAAATTTTATTTTTTATTTTTTTTTTTTTTAAATAGACTGCTCCAAAACTTAAAAATATTAACTAAGCTAAAATGAAAAATCTTCATTCATCGATATCTTTAAAGCTGATCTTACACCAAATAAAATAGTACAGAGAATTAAGTATATAGTTTTATACATTAATGGGAACAAATTGAAACCATCTGTTCAAATTTCATGTTTTTAATATATTATAGTCAAAATAATAAGAAAAAAACTCTAATAACCTATGTACCGGTATTTGAAAAAAAAAAATCCTTTCTTTCTTATAAGTTAAATTACGAGGGTAAATTAACTTAATAGAGCATTTTTTCTTAAACAATTTAACTATAATACCTCAATAATACAATATTATAAAGATAAGAGGTCTCAAAGTGTCACAGTGAATCCATAAATCAACAATATTAATTATTACTTGAATAAAAAAAATAAATAAACAAAAATAAAATAAATTTATAATTATTACTTAAATAACACAATGTTTAAATCAGCAAGAGCTATAGAGATAACAAAATAAAATAATAAAATTATGACTTTTTACAATGTATTAACTCTTATATTTTTAAATATTCAATATTATATTATTTAAAATAAAGTTTATAATAATTCAATCAACAATAAAATTAAATATAATGCAAAAAGTTTAAGGAATAGGAGTGACAGTAGATGTCCATCATGATGGATTTTAGAAATTGTCTTACCACGTAAAAATCATCTATTCTCTTAAAAAATATGTTTAAAATTACTATGTACATAGGAAGATTTTAAACAAATATTTGTTTCCTCTCAATTAACAAAAACATAAACTTTTTTTCATTCAAGGCTCCCTTCACATGGAGCCACCAAGACAGCAATAGAAATTATATGGGCTCTTTGACATTGGGATGCACCAACAAAATTGGTGGCATGGCCAACCAATTCAGCTTATGCTGAAGACCAGAGCATCCGCCAGAGTGGCCACTCTGGTGCTCATTAAGGCCTCCTTCACACAAGAGCCACCAACATGGCCAAGTCAGTTAGTTTCTTGCCATTAAACAATCCAGTTTCTTTTCTTTCTTTTCGCTTTGTTTGGTGCCATAACTCTAGTGGCCTCGTATGAAGGGGGCCTTTGTGACAGCACTGTCAGGTGCCTAAAGCTTTGCAAATCAGAACTGCCATAAATTTGGAGCCCTCTACTTCCATTCCATGACATGATAAGAAATGACATTGACTTTAGAACAAGCCCACAAACTATTGACTATCAGTCTCAATATTCAAGCCCATAAAACAAAATAAACTGAAACTATGTTTCTCAAGAATGTTAGACCCCTCAGCCTTAATTATTTGGATTTTTTCCAAAACATAATAATAATAGCAAAAAACTTCGCCCATTATTATAGTTGCCACCTGCTCTAAATTGCTATGCTTACAACTAGTTCTAACATATTCTGAATATTCTGAATGGGAATTTCATAATTCTACTTTCCCAATACAAGGATACTATTCGCTGAACCTCGGAATGCAATGAATTTTACATACTTAGTAGATATTAAGAGAGATATTTTATCTAAAAACAATCAATATATTGTTTAACCAAAAACATTCCGCTCTTAAGTAAGGGAGATGGGAGCATACATTTGTATTTTGATGCCCTATTTAGTCAACGTAAGAAACGAAGTGATTCCTACGTGCTAAAATTGCACGCCCACTAGTCAACTGAGTGCTATAAGTACCGACTACGTCCGTTAGCGACCAGAGTCGAACAGGTGTTGAATATGCAGAAAGGCAGGCACACCCAAATAGGAAACATTACATAAATCGTCGATATATTCGTCGAAGGGCTTTCTAGTTTTAAACAGAGATTGATCAACGATAATAATTTTAAAATAATGGCGAAGAGATACCAAAGTTTTTTCATGACGGAATTAGACAGTCTGTCGTGACTGTTTCGACAGTGAGACATCATGTTGAAAAATATATAAACCATGAGTATTGTGTCGTAGAACCAAACAGGTATGAACACGATGAACCAATTCCATTGGATACGAGTGTCCAGCCGAAGAACTAACAATATCAGGAACACTAGGAGTATGAACCAAGTAAACAACGCTCTCTGAAGAACGGCCATTTTCTTAACTTCTTTCTTCCAATTTCAAGATTTGCTGAATAATCGCTAATATTAACTTCTTCAAGATGACAGAAGCCTCATCAAACCTAAAATCATAAAATAGGAATATCCATTAATGAACAAAAAATTATGACAATTAGACACCTATATTAAACTGTGCATGGAAAGTTAATAAATCAACAGTTAGCACCCAGTAGGTATCAGTGGTTAGCATCCGCAGATTAAACCAAAGTCCAATCGAAACCAGATCTCAATTAAACCCAGAAAGGTGCGACGTGTTTTATGTTGATGAACACAACAAGTAGATGTTAAGGCTCTACCGCCCTTTGAGGTTAGGAAAAACAGTAAAATTAAAATTATTCTGGTTTTAAGCAAGATATCAAAAATCTAATTACAGGCTTCATTCCTAATTATAATTCTGCACAGTTTGAGCGCTATTTCAACTTCCTATGATAAATAGTACAGATGCCATTTCAATACAACTAGTTTTATCGTTGTATTGAAATGACATTTGTACTATTTATCATAGGAAGTTGAAATAGGGCTCAAATTGTGCAGAATTAAAATTAGGAATGAAGAATAATTAGATTTTTTATATATTGCTTAGAACCAATAAAATTTTCATTTTAATGATTTTTCTAATCTCAAAGAGCGGTAGAGCTTTAAGAGGCTGATCCCTCTGCCTCAAAATGACAAAATGATGTTGATTAGGACATAAAAGAAACAGTAAAAAACAAGTTAATAAATACTACAGTTGAGGACTCAAAAGGCACACTTTTACCATATTTTGACTCAATACACCATACTAAATCCAACTAAAATCAATCATTGTTAAATTGTCTCCATAAGTTTTAACTTATATTTAAATTACAATAGATTCTTGTCATTTGTCATCTGATTTTAGCTAATGTTGTCGGGACATAGCTACATTAATGTCAACAATACTGCTGTTTTCACATTGCCTTCAGTTATAAAAATAACAAATATTAAAATTTAATAAATGTACATGCAAGTTTATCATAGATAATGAAGTATGAAACATCCTAATTATGATATTACAAAACTTACCACCTTATAACATTGCATTTTTGGACTTTTCGAGAACAGGAAAGCAGAAGAATAAAGATATAATAAGATAGTTAAACAATCTAAGCCTTTCTATCCATAAATTTTGCCTTATTGTCTTTTCCAAAATGTTTATAACGAAAATTTTAGATAAGATTTATTAAAGTAAGTGTTTTGTACGAGTACAGTCAGATAATTCAAATTAAGAATGGGATAAACACTGAGCTCTAGCTTATACGATAACTTGGCAGTTGACAAACACCATAGCAACAGATAATACTAAGTTTCAGATAGAAGTTAGATGTTGAGAACAGACTTAATTCAAGTCTTATAGGCCCGGTTCTGATGATTTTGATTAAAAAATTCAAAAATGTAGTCCATTTAAACGCGAATCTAAAGATAAAAGTTGTTTTCCTGGGAAAATCTAGTTCCTGAGAAAATAGGTTTAAACATGGACGGAGAGAGGCCGGGTTCGATTCTCCGCCAAACAGAAGTTATTTGTAAGATAAATTGTTATTTTTATGATTTTGGTTTGATAATTTTATAGACTAAAAGTAACAAACTACTGAACTCATTTAATTAAATAAATGGTGGAAAAACACCAGTAAGAAACAAATTATTTCATACACCAATGATAGACCTGCCAGGGACAGTAAATGTAAGTATGTTACTCTTCAGCAGCATAAGATTTTGTTGGCAGTCTTTCATGATAAGATCCTACGGAGGAGAAAATTTGAGGATCCTGAGGTTTTGAACCATTATAAGGATCATTCTGAAGGAAGTTGCTCAATATAAGTCCTAAACAGCACTAATTCACTTGTTTACCCACCCCAAATTAGGTTAATGAGTTACATTAGTTAATAGTTGAGGATCGGGCAGATTGGGCTGCCAGGACGGGCTTTAAGCGCCTTGGAGGTAGTTAGATTGGGCTGTAAGCGCCATGGAGGTAGTTAGATTGGGATGTAAGTGCCATGGAGGTAGTTAGATTGGGCTGTAAGCGTCATGGAGGTAGTTAGATTGGGCTGTAAGCGCCATGGAGGTAGTTAGATTGGGCTGTAAGCGCCATGGAGGTAGTTAGATTGGGCTGTAAGTGCCATGGAGGTAGTTAGTAGTAGTAGTAATCTAGTACTTCCTACTAGAACGGGTAGGACGAACCACTTGTTTGAACTTTGCGACTAGGCCATCACTCAGGCCCTTTTTACGCCCCGTGGTGGAGAGTTCCAGTTACTTCACACATCATACATTTATACATAGTACCGCCGAAGCGAGTATGGTGTGGTCATTAGTAAGCTATATAAGCGAGCGTCAATGCGTGGGGGAAGAGTCCTCCTATAGAGTGTCCCTCGCCCTGCTCCGTCCTCGAACCATAGATACCAATTACATCATCATGACACGGATCTGACCCACATCAAAGAGTGGGGGAAGAGTCCCCATAAAGGGTATCTCTCGCCCTGCACCGTCCGCGATTCATTGATGCAATTCAGAGTATCATGGCAGGGGATCGAACCCACGACCTGGAGTTGCCTCGACTCAGTGATAGCTGCGCGGTGCTTTTAGCACCTCGGCCATCCTGGCTCCCTATGGAGGTAGTTAAGATTGGGCTGTAAGCGCCATGGAGGTAGTAAAGATTGGGCTGTAAGCGTCATGGAGGTAGTTAGTTAAAAGTAAATATTCGCTTGTCTTAATAGTTAAATATTTAACACATGGCCCCTATTTTACTTGGTAAATGAGTACCATTAACAAATGTCCATTTTCAAAGTTGGGATTCACAAATTCATGAGAAGTTCTAAACTTCTTAGTTCAGTATGTTGATGCATTGAGTCAACATATTAATACACAACACTCATCAAGACACTTTCAGTATTGGAAGTAAAACTTGAATTCATATCCTTCAGGAAACAGACTTTAAAGCTAAACTTAGATTGATCTCATGTAGACTCGATGAGTGCTACGAGAGATTTCGACTCGGCTGATGGTGTTTAGCTGAAACCGGTCCAGTGATCTTCAGATCAGGCAAGTATCGACGGTAGGTTGATAACTTACGAACTAGCAGTACTAACTTACAATTTGACTTCAAGTATTATTTTATGAGGAACGGTAGTTTTCTTTACATTCATATCTGATTAAGTTCTTTCTAAGCCGTAAGATATGATTTAAATATTAATTTTGACCACTCTAATTTAAAAGATATTATAAGAATCCAATTTTAAAGCCGGCAACACACTGTTTTGACCATTTTACACTTCAAAATTTAGACATATTGAATAGTTTTATGACCCTACGTCTTTAAAGTTTTAAACAAAGGAATGTTAAAGCTTATATAAAAGAGTGATTTAGTCCCTACATCACAATTGTGTTAAGAAAATAATAATAAAGTGTTTTGCAGGCTTGGCAACCATATTTTAAAGCTATTCTAAGAAGAGGTAAAAATAAAGAACACAGTACCCATCTAGTATCTAGCACCCCCTCCCCGATTACTATTCTTAGACTACTAGATATTACCTTTTTAAACATTAACTACACACACTAGAGAGAAAATATACCTTTGGTTGAACTGAGATACACGGTGCGGCCGAGAATCGCTTGGCAGCAAGAGATTATATTCCTTTGTCAAACAGTACATTTGTATGATTTATATATTTGGGTCATTATAAGTGTATGATTTGCACAAAGGAGAGTTGATATCCCTTTGTCAAAATAATACATTCCATGGCCTGCACACTTTTCTAACCTCTTCCTCTCACAGCGTATTCCTCAGTTTTAACATATATATTATCACTTGTATACACTTGAGAGATAATATTCATTTATCTAAAGAAATGATTTGTGAGATCGTGTTACCACTACAGCTACTCTATTCTGCAATTGAACTAAAGAATGATATTGTATACAAGTTTAAAAATTATACTTCTGAAAAGTAAAACTATAATGAAACCTCCCTGCATCTAACATATCTTTTACCTATAAATAATTAATGATCTCTTAAAATTTGATACTATGACACCTGAGAAAAGATACAGCAGATAAAATCATACAAGATCTGACAAGTAACATTATTAATCTTGAGTGAAAACAGAATCACCTCGTTTTATAACAGTTAAAAAATATTAATAATAAGGAAAAATTAGCGACAGAATTCTCCAGTAAATACTTTGTCTCTGATCAGGTAGTTTTATTGTACCCATATTATCAGCATTCTAACATTAAGTAGGTAACAGTAAACACTTTGGCAAAACAGTATCGTCTCTCTATAGAGAATTGCAAAGAATCGAAAACTTTACGTTATGCATTTTTAGATTTCATATTAAATAATCACAACAAAAAACCACTTACTTCTTCAGTTGAAAGAGATTCAAAGTTATCATCTTCATCCATCTTTTCAATTTCTCTCAAAACAACAACAAAATGAATTGACTTCACAATATAATTGCGTAGAAAATCCCATTAAGCAATTTTTACAAGTCAAAATTAATAATTATATTGAGTTTTTCAAGGGAAAAAATTACTGAAAACTTGAAAACTACAGTAAACAATATGGGAATAATAATAGAGATAGAGGGAAAAAATGAAAATGTAAACATATAAAAATGAAATATTATCATATAATCCAAGTTCATTTAAAAGCAGGAGCTTTGTCACGAATGAGTTTTAGGTTTAGCATACATCATACAACAAATAAGAGGTGTTAGGTTACATTACACCAAAATTAATTTTTTCTGGGTTGGTATTATTATTATTGTTATTTGCTAAATTAGTAGATATTAGCCGTTTATTTTAGTATAAATTCGTGATAAGATGGGTACTTTAAGGAAAATTCAAACGCCTCACATTTGCATTTGCAATATTTCGATTTCTCCTTGGATCATTTGCAAGCTGACTTACCAACTGATTACATTGTCATAGTTATTATTTTATACAATACATTTTTGGAAGGACTTTAATTTAAATTTTACAGCTTCTCGTTAATTCACCTGAATTCAGATACTATCAATTACACTATTATTTAACAAATATCTCAGACGTCGAAATACATGAAACTGCCGAGACAACACAGTTCTATTTCTACTACCTACTTCAACTTAAAACTTCCATTTATTTGACCTTAACTCGGAATTTAAAAACCCAATATTATAATTGCTTATAATATGAGTTTATGTATTATTTATTTCTATTTGGTTATATATCTAGTTATAGTTACGCTATTTTCTATTTGATTTTAGTTCTTGATTTAGATTTATGCTTATTTTTATCGTGGCAACACTTTTTTTCTCAGTGTGATTTTAGCGGTGTCTAGTATACTTCGAAAAAAGATCACGGATCACATCTCGGATCGCGAAATTTGTTGTAAAAATGTGTGAAATTATGTTTTAATTACTATTACCTATTGGATTTAATTAGTCGGATTCATAGTTACACTATCGTGTATATTTATTTGGACTTTGAAAACAAACTTGAAGTTAACCGTTTGCCAAAGGGAACAACCTGTAGATTTAGCCTGGTTTTTATTTTGGTGATTCAACTATTATTTGGTAAGTTGGAAAATAAAATAAATGAAAATATCAACTAAATTAACCATTCAATATAATTTTATGGTGATTGGTAATGAAAATGTCAAAATAAAGCATTCGAGCGAGGCCTACTTTACTAACCCCTTTTCCAAACAGCACCGTATTCTTCACTTCAGTTCTACCGAGATTTTATGCTCTTTGATGATCATGTTTATCCTTTCAGGTCACTAGGATTGACGAACTTAATATTTGATGAACTCTTTATTAATTTAAAGTCCTCTTTGTATGTATTTTCTCCAAATTCTTATGTACTACATCTAGAAGTTATACAATAACGAATTTTTGATAGTTCAATTTAGGTTTAAACAATACCTTGAGAGCCAATAGAAACCCGAGTTACTGCATTCTGCCAGTATCATTTCAGTGCTGTGCATTTATTAAAATTAAATTGACGAATCTGGTGTTATCCCACTTGTTTTGACCAACAGAAGTTTTAGGTAAAATTTAATTACAAGAGCCTGTTTGGGGAGGGTCGAAGAAAAATGGGCACTGTCTTACTCAATTGCTTTGACTAATGGGCATAATCTCTACAGTCAGATTTTCTAAAGTTTTGACTTTTGACACTCAGATTGGCCAACCTAAATGATGAAAAAAAAATAAAGCCACTAGGCCTATAGGAGGGGTGGGGCCGGTGACATTTTTGTTTGCCTAGTTGGCCTGACCTTCTAGAATTCAAAATCCTCACTTCTCATTGGTTCCCCACGGATTTTCCTGTGCAGTCAAAAGTCAAAACTTTAGATAATCTGACTGTGAAATGTATTAATCTTGCCAAGTGATTCTCGACCGTATCGTCTCCTTCAGAATGTTAAAAAATGTTGTCCATGGTATATCATCTATAATTTCTTCCCTTTTTAACTGAGTAATTTTGATTCTTAATTAATAAGTTGATGGTTGCTTAAGGTGTGGTAATGATATAAAAAAAAAACAATTAAATCTTCATTAAGAGACGTTTCGACCCTAATTTAATCAATCAATCTTCTTTAATCATTAAAAATGATGTCTTTATGGAGTCAATTATATAATGTAAAATCTGTCTCTATAAGAGAGGGTCATAATAATTAAGATAAAACTGAAGACTACTTTCACAAAAACTTAAAAACTAATCATGAATGAACCTTAATGAACATTACAAAAATTTTTATAAATTTAACAATATACATTTTTTTTACAGAATTAAGATGTGGTGTAAAAAAATTTTATATTGTTAAATTTATAAATTTTGTGTAATGTTCATTAAGGTTCATTCATGATTAGTTTTTAAGTTTTTATGAAAGTAGTCTTCAGTTTTATCTTAATTATTATGACCCTCTCTTATAGAGACAGATTTTACATTATATAATTGACTCCATAAAGACATCATTTTTAATGATTAAAGAAGATTGATAATGACCTTTAAATTAGGGTCGAAACGTCTCTTAATGAAGATTTAATTGTTTTTTATATCACTACCACACCTTAAGCAACCATCAACTTATTAATTAAGAATCAACAAA